>VZRJ01008176.1:29277-65213 GCA_013397565.1 Ptilonorhynchus violaceus | reverse complement strand
TCATAAGTCTTGCCCTTGAGACCCTTCACCATCTTNCTCAGCTGTTCCCCAGAGGTCTTCCCCTCCTTCACCATCCTTGTTGACATCCTTTGGACACTCTCTAATAGCTTAAGGTCTTCTATATTGTGTCACCCAAAACTGCTCCCAGCACTCGAGGTGAGGCCGCCACAGAGCAGAGCAGGACAATCCCCTCCCTTGCCTGGCTGGCGATGCTGTGCCTGATGCCCCCCAGGACATGGTTGGCCCTCCTGGCTGCCAGGGCACTGCTGACACATTCAACTTGCCATCGACCAGAACCCCCAGGTCCCTTTCTGCAGTGCTGTTCTCCAGCCTCTTGTTTTCCTGTTTGTCTGTACATGCAGGGCTGCCCTGTCCCAAGTGCAGAATCTGGCACTTGTCTTTATTAAACTTTGTATGGTTTGTGATTAACCAGCCCTCTCATTTGTCTAAGTCTCTCTACAGGGCCTCTCTGCCTCCAGGGAGTCTACAGCTCCTCCTAGTTTAGTATCATCAGCAAACTTAATGTACATTTGATTCCTGCTTCCAGGTCATTTATAAAAACATTAAAGAGCACTGGCCGTAAAACTGAACCCTGGGGAATCCATGGATAACCAGTTGCTAGCCTGATGTGACCCCATTTACTATAACCCTTTGAGCCTGACCCATCAGCCAATTGTTTATCCAATCTATTATAGACATTTCTAGCTGTGTGCTGGACATTTTATACAGAAGGATACTGTGAGAGACAGTATTGAAAGCTTTGCTAAAAATCCAAAAATCCTCACATCTACTGGTGTCCCTTGGTCAGTTAGATGGGTGACCTTGTTGTAAAAGGAAAGTAAGTTGATTAAGCAGGACTTCGCCCTCGTGAACCTGTGCTGGCTGTGACCAATGACTGCGTTGTCTCTCAAGTGTTTTTCAATAAGTCCCAGAATAACTTTCCCCATAATTTTACCAGGTGCTGAAGTGAGACTGACAGGCCTATAGTTACCAGGGTCTTCCTTCTTGACATGTATCAATATTTCTTTGTAGACTGATACCTGTGCTGGTAAATGGTATGAAATATTCAGAGATTGATATTATTCTGTTAAAGGTAAGCATTCCTTTCTTTTATACTCAGTAAGAATATCTGGTTAGCTTCTGACGTGTAAATCAGAATGGTTGAGCTGGTAGGCCAGATCTGGTCTGCCATCTGCTCAATGGAGATTTAGCTTTCTGGGACAAGGCGTGCTGTTCCAAAAACTGAATGCGACTGCTGCCATGTTTGTTGGAAAATAATCTGTGGGCTTTCCTGCTTTGCCCTTCTCCCCTTCCACCCAATTTTGGCAGAGGTGGGATACTTTTACCCATGAATTACTGCAGCAAAGCAGCCTATAAAGAAATGATCAGAATCAATTTTAATGCCCTTCTAGCTTGAACTACACAGCTTTTTCCATCACATTTTAGAATGTGTCTGTGTACTAGAATTTCTCTCTCTTCTTCCAATTCCTTCCCATCAAGAGTAATTTCTTAACAAGAAGAGTACTTTGTGCTTTTCTGTGAGATTACCTCTGTTGCTTCTGTTTTCCTGAAATTTTTCTGGTAAATATTGTATCATAATGCAGGAACAATGGCATTTTTAGTTAGCTAGGCAGCACAAGTGGGATGTGAATCTTTCACATGTTTATAAAATATTGAACTAAAATTTGCACTACATTCTTAACTTCCTTGAGCAATATAGTTGCACTGGTTTATCTGATAAAACATTTTTTGACAGGGGGATGTTGAAGAAGATGAAGCTATTCCAGATAGTGAACAGGACATAAGACCTCGTTTTCATCGTTCACGGACAGTAGCTCAGCCACATGAAGAAGATCGTATTGAAGATGATGACAATGATGACAATGATCTTGATGATGATGATACTATTTCTGACTGGAATTTAAGTATGTCAAAGTAATGTGTAAAATGTTTTAAAATATAGCTACTTGCATAATACGAGAACCACAGTAAACAGAGGAGTTTGTGTATAGGAATACTGAAGCTTTGCTTTTGAATAGAAAATGAACTATCTGCTGATATAATTGGTGTTTTGGGCAGAGGTGTAGTCTTTTGGGTGATGTTTTGGCTATATAACTATTGAAAAATCTAGCCATCTGTAAACTTATTTTGAATATGGCCAATAGAGCTGCAAACATCTACTAGATGCAATTCAACAGAAGCTTTGGAGTCTGAATTTTAATTCTACAAGGTAATACAAAACATATATCACTGTTTACTTTATTAAAAAAATCTTTGTGGTGGGTTGACCTTGGCTGGATGCCCGGTGCCCACCAAGCCGCTCTCTCACTCCCTTTCCCAACTGGACAGGGGAGAGAAAATAAGATGGAAAACAACTAGTAGGTTGAGATAAGGCAGTTTACTAAAGCAAAAGTGAAAGTTTATGTGCACACAAACATAGAGGAAAACAAAATAGGTTTATNGTGTATTATGAACATTTTTCCAGCTACCAATGCAAAGCACAGCACTGTGAGGGCTGCTACGAGGAAATGATCTCCAGCTCAGCCAGACCCAATACAATCTTACACATTGTTCTTAGCTTAATAATTCTTTCTTTTAGTTCAGTCTTCCCTCTAAATCTAGTTTGTGTTCGATTTTTTTTCCTCCAACTGAACATGCTACTACTGACAGCCATAACCAGTAGATCAGATGTAGTACAGATGAATGTACCTTGAAGCTTATGGATCAAACAACTGTGAGACATATCTAAACAATAATAATTATCATTATTATTATTGTTGTTGTTATTTTAGAAGACAAAAAGCACAAATATATTTTCCTTTGTAAAGTATCTTTTTTATAGTTTTAAATTCATAATGCTATTCTTGTAGTCATTGTTGTGTGTAGAGATTGCAGAATTAAATCAATATTTTATGGAAAACATAGCTGAAATGACAGAGGATACTCTGTGGTCCACAATTTTGGTTAAGAAGATGGGGAAGCTAAAGCTGGCTAGGAAAGAGAGAGAACAGAACAGTTAAGAAATCTGTTTTGATGTATGTCATCTGTACTTGAGAGAATTTGGATTATATGAATTTCAGAATTGTGTGCCCTATTTCTTATCCAGTGTTCTATATTTGACTTCCAATTTGAACAGAGAGGAAACGTCAGCACAGCCTGACAGCAGCATTGGTTACTAATGAGACCTGGTAACTAAATATGGGAGCCCACCTTTTTTTCTCTAGTAGAAAGCTGAAACAGTCTAAGCTGAAGCAGCAGGTGCTGGTCTTGGGGAGTCTGTGCTGTTTATTATTGTTTTTTAGTGGAGATCTGCTCTGAGTTGAGGGCTCATGTCTGGTTTTATTCAAACCTATTGGACATAATCTAGAAGCAGAGTAGAAAAAAAATTGTATTTATTATCTATTCTAGTAGTTGCTACCTCCCATCTGAGAAATTATCTGTCTTGTTTGGGCCCACTAGCAGTTTAGATCCAGTTTAGGATTTTTGCGTGTTACATTTGCTACGTATATTTTGCCTGATTACCTGTTTTGTATATACTTTTGTTTCAGTTTGATCAAGGAACTGAGATCATAATAAGCTGAAAAAAATGCAGTATAAATTCTGTAATATGAGCATTCTTTATAAATCCATCTTAGCATTATTTTTCTAGACATGTCAGCCCCACAGCAGAAAACTAGAGTAAGGATTTTTGAATCATGTTTTGAAGCTGTTCTTTTATGAGCTTTTGTGTGCTAAAATATAAGATTAAAAACTTTCAAACAAATTTCAAGGTAATGTTCTTTGTATAGGTGCATCACGGAATTAGGAGTAAGCTCAGAGCAGAGGCCAGCAAATTTCTTTCAGTCTCTAGAGATTGATGATTTTGCCTTTTTTTTTGCTTTGAGACATGGATCATGTTTGAACATTTTTTTTTTAATCACTTGCTAGTATTTTTTGGCTATTTCTCATTTCTCCTTAATTTCTCCAGTATGTTATATTCATGTCACAGACCTTCCCTCTTTTGTAGTTACACCATCCTGAAATTATGTAGTGTATATAATGTTGCAATATAATGGTGTGGTTCCTGTCAGTGAGTAGTTTAATATCCCTAGCATATAAGTCCTTTTAGTGGCTATAAAAATGCTGCAAAAATGGCTTTCTAAGAGCTGTGGCTTTGTACCAGAGCACAATGGATCCCTGTGTATTGTAATGAAATTAAAGTATCTTTCCTTCTGAAACCCTGGCAGCTCAAAGTTAAAATGAGGATCATACTGTCTAACTACAACTGCTTGTATAATAAGAAGATTAACATTGTTAATTCCTCTCAGGGAAATGTTCTGCTGCTGCTCTAGATGTCCTTGCTAATGTATTTCGTGATGAACTTCTGCCACACATCTTGCCCCTTTTGAAGGAATTGCTTTTCCATCCCGAATGGGTAGTTAAAGAATCTGGTATCCTTGTTCTTGGAGCGATTGCTGAAGGTAAGGCAACAGCGCATATCAGGTTACTGAATTTTTGATTGGTTCTAAAGCAGCTCTGGGATCCCTTCTAGGTGAATTTACTTGTGCAAGCAAATATATATCCTTAGCTGTTTTTTTATTTTAGTGATTAATCTCTACATCTACTAGTTGATGACTGCAGTTACTTGTTTAATTTTTCATTTTCAAATCTGTGCATTTTTTTGAGGCTTAAATAACTTAGATAATTTCTTTTATTCCTCCCTTTCTTAACTCTGCAGCATATATTTATTGGTCTCTCATGAAATACTACCTTGATTTGATACAACAGGAATATTTACATTTCATTCAGTGTTTTCAGAAATGGAGAAGACAAATCCTGTGACTTCAGTGCCCTGAGCTGCTTTTTGTGGATGGTTCTCTGATTTAAATGTGATAACTTCCATTTCTTTGTATTTACTTACAGTCTTGACTTTTTTCCCGTATTTCCATAATCTCTGTTTGTTTTGCAAATTGAAGGAATATGTTTGGGTCCATGCCTGGATTATCTATATTTTCTTACAGTGCATAGTGAACATATATTTTCTTTGTTGCTAGAAAGCATTTTTGTTGGTTTTGATTTCAAGTCAAGCAAGGTAAAAGTTAGTACTTCTTGCAAATCTCACTGTATTACTGCCCTTGCTGACTTGAAGTGTGTAGCTTTTATTTTTGGTCAGTATTTGTGTTATATTAGGAGAAAACAAGAAGAAAATTAATTTTTTTAAGAATTTTTTTTAATTATATGATGATTTGTTATCAAGGCCTAATCTTTCGCTACTTGTTGTCTTGGTCACTCTGAGTAGACTGGCATAAGACTTCCGAGCTTTGTAAACTAATTTTATTTGGATGTTCTTGCTATACTCCATTTAATAAAGCAGAATTTATGGGGATTGGGAAAGCACTGAAGTAGAAATGTAGTTGGAATGAATGTAAATTTGACTGGGGATTTTAATTACTGTTTATGGTGTGGTTTCTTTTTAGGACTTAACATAAATTAGGTAGACTTGCTTTGTATATTGATAAAATGTATTACTACATGATAAAGGATGAAAATATATCCCTTCTAGGAAATAAAAAGTTCTATTATGTTTTCTAATTCTCATACTGTAATAACTATATTTTTCCTTCTAGGCTGCATGCAGGGTATGATTCCATATCTTCCTGAGCTGATCCCTCACCTTATTCAGTGCCTCTCTAATAAAAAGGCTCTTGTGCGCTCCATCACTTGCTGGACTCTTAGTCGCTATGCACACTGGGTAGTTAGTCAACCCCCAGACACATACTTGAAGCCATTAATGACTGAGTTGCTAAAGCGCATTCTGGATAGCAACAAGAGAGTACAAGAAGCTGCCTGCAGGTGAGCCAAAGCTTAAAAAAAAAGTACTATCCATGACACTGCTTTTTCATGGGAAAATATTTTAATGCCTTAATTGATGAAACTATAATTCCGTTTCTAGCTCTTAATGTATTTCATTTTTTTCCTTTTTAATTGGGGTGGGTTCAGCTTCTTCTGAAATTGTCACAAATAACTGAGTTGTAGTAAAATGAAAACAGATAACTTGTCTTGTCCAGTTTGTTTTTAGAATATATGAAAATCAAACTAAACAATCTATTGCAGTAAAAGAAATTATCTGTGTGTCACACCTGTTTATTTTCAGTATTTGAGGTTTCATTGACCAAAAATCTGGCTTTTATAGGCCTATGAGCAAGGTCAATACTGCAAAACTATCCTATCATTGCATTAGCAATGTTTATATTTAGCTCAGGATTACCAAAAAATTTGGGTTACAGTTATTTCAAGGGATATTCCCTTTCTCTTGAAAGGAGATCCTTGGAGGTAAGATTCCCTTCTGTCCCTTGTCTGCCGATATTAAAAAAAAAAAAAAAGAAAAATAAACACAGCATTAATGGAATGGGTATACCTCTTGTGCAGGAAGCTCAGCAAATAAAGCTTTTACATGTCAGTTTGTGTGGGGCAGGAGTACACAGCAGACTGCCAAGAAAGTTTCTTCATAAAGCAGGATTAGATCTGTAACGTGTGCATAAAAGGTTTTTACCAGAATATTTTTAAATTTTGCTCATCACAGTGTAAGAGCTGAATCTTTGTGTTCAATCAAAATAGATTGAGTTTGTCTCAATAATACCATTTTGAAAACATACCTTGGATGAATTTAAAGACTAAATACAGTTCTATGTTTAAACAGGAATGGGTAGTGTGGGGCATTTTGGGGTGGTCTTGTTTTGTTTTTTCCAAGATACTGACTGACCCATTTTGGGTGGGGTTTTTTGTCATTCAGTGCCTTTGCTACCCTAGAAGAGGAGGCTTGTACAGAGCTTGTTCCTTATCTTGCATATATACTTGACACTTTGGTCTTCGCATTTAGTAAATACCAGCATAAAAACCTGCTCATTCTTTATGATGCTATAGGAACCCTAGCAGATTCTGTAGGACATCATCTAAATAAACCAGTGAGTATACCTTATGTTCTGTAGAAACTGTAGTCATATATTGAAAAACTGGTTGAGTGGTTTTTGTAGTGTGCTTTATATGTTATAAAACAAAAATGCTGGTTTCAATAATAATAAATATTAACATGTAACATACATAGACTGTATGTAATTTTCACACTACACAAATATTCCCCATTTTGAATAAATAATTGTGTTTGGTGGCTTGCAAAATGCATTTCTTGTTATTGTGACTTTTTTTTTCCTTATTCTCAGAATTTTTCAGCTCAAAGGAGATCTATATATATATCAATATAGATATGAAATGGGACTTTAAAGAAATTGATGGAATGTGTGTGCTAATTTCTAATGACTTTTTTTGTTGTTTGTAACCACTCAGTATAGCTAAGCTGCTCTGAGTGTCTTTCCAATGCATTGAAGCACATCATCATTAGAAATTGCTTTATCTGAGAGTGGGATAGATGTGCATTTTATATCTAAAAACACAGAATCCTTTGAGTAAAGCACAGAGAACACAGGCAAATGTAGTGGGGTTTTTGTAGTGTACATGTTCATTAACAGGATATACATACATGTCACATGCATCTTTTGATGGCTGTTGAAATTTGGTTTATTTCTCTATAGTGCTTCACATGACATAGACAAACTAGAATAAAACAATTTGGGTTGTTGCCATGGCATTTTACTTGCCATTCAACACTCCACACCATCAAAAGACAT
Organism: Ptilonorhynchus violaceus; assembly: GCA_013397565.1. Taxonomy (NCBI): domain Eukaryota; kingdom Metazoa; phylum Chordata; class Aves; order Passeriformes; family Ptilonorhynchidae; genus Ptilonorhynchus; species Ptilonorhynchus violaceus. The sequence goes on along the minus strand of VZRJ01008176.1, from coordinate 57,549 downwards.
CTTTTCCAATCTCTCTCTGGCCCTGGCCAGCTTGACTTTTGACAGCACCAGGAGGAAGCTAAATGGGAGCTCCTAGTAATGGTGGGACTTTCTTCAGTCACTTAGAATATTGTATCTTTGGACACAGCATTAGCTGGCAGCATCTGTTGTCTCTGGATACTTTCTGAGAGCAACAGTACTACAGGGATGCCTTGCTTAATGTCCTTGTGACTGTGACAGCAGTGGTAGGGAAGATGCAACATTTTATACAGAATTGGTAAATGCGCATTTCTGGAGGGATAGAAAATTACTTTCTTCATGGATGGGTAGTTGATTGAGGAAGAGGTTTCAGGAACTTCTGGGGATATGGTTGTAGCATCAGGGCAATGGAAGATGATTGAGAAAAGCAGGTGGTAGATGCACAGCCAGATGGCATTGCTGGTAAAAACATTTTCTGTAGCCCCTGAGTCAATCCTACAGATATGTAACAACCTAGGCAGCTACTAAAAGTTGCTAGACTGAAGCCAAACCTGGAGGAAAAGATTTGTTTTGCAAAGGTACTTATGTGCCTCAGCAAAAAATCTTGACATATTTTAATTTCTAATATTCAACTACTACATATTTCAACAATGGTTTAATTACAGTATATAAATTTTTTTTGCTGAAAAAGTAGAATATATAAATTTTCTAGCTTTGAAATAAACTAGTATGCAATTAAGTGTTTCAGTAGCTGATGTATTTTCATTTTAAACAGGAATATATTCAGATGCTAATGCCTCCATTAATCCAGAAGTGGAACATGTTGAAGGATGAAGATAAAGATCTCTTCCCTTTATTAGAGGTAAATGTTAAAATTTGAATATGTTTTATCAACTTCTTTTGGGAATTACATTACCCCTTTTACTAAGGATGTTCCTACTAGCAAGTGTGACTATAAAAGCTGTCAGTGTTAGGTATCTCCCATTATGGAGAAAATATTATCACAATAGTGAGAAAATTTTTTAACTGAGGAAATGTTACTAAGTTTAGCAGAAATCTTTTAGATTTATTTTTTTCCTGACATTCTTGATTGTTTTCTTTGGGATTCTTTGCTTTTAAAAAATTGTTCCATCCCTGTTGTTCTTGTCTTCTCTTTCTCCTTGCTTTCCCTTCGTCCCTCCATTAAAACAATTACCGAAAGGCTGAAGATATGAACCAGACAATGTAGTCTGTTCTCTGTACTTTCCAAGTGTGAAGCAGGAAAACACTTCTAGAGAAATTAGTTTCATAACTCTTGGGTAATGTTAGGGCTTGTACATTGTCAGGATACTGAAGTTTAGTGTAAATGCTAGCTGAATTATAGTAATTGTCTTCATATGAACTGTCTTGGCCACCTCGAAGAAGATGCTGCTCCTGAGAAATTTTCTCAACTGACATACGTAGGAGAGAGTAACAATTAGCTGACAGTTGCCTTGGCTCAGCTAATTGGTACTACCTTTCCAGGTTGTTTTTACTTAAGCAGTTACTTGTGGGTATACTTAAAATGCTTTTAATTTACCTCACGCAAGTAAAGGGTACTTGGGGGAGGTGAGGAAAGTTAGTCTCTCTCACTTTTTTTTTCTTCTTTATTTTATTCCAGTGCCTGTCATCAGTTGCTACTGCCTTGCAATCTGGCTTTCTTCCGTACTGTGAGCCTGTGTACCAGCGTTGTGTAAATTTGGTGCAGAAGACTCTTGCACAAGCCATGGTATTTTCTATTGCTATTCCAATGTTTTTGGAATATCTCCTTAAACCAATGTATTAACTATGTAAAGTTAGGGTTTGCAGGGAGATTTGTAGTATTAACTATTGAATATTTAAGTGAAGCTGCAGTTCTGAAACTAATTGTTTGTTTTTACTTTTATGCATGCCCTTGAGGAAATCTAATAATCATTTTGAAAATGTATAATTATTTGTTGCAGTTGCACAATGCTCAGCCAGACCAATATGAGGCTCCAGATAAAGATTTCATGATTGTGGCTCTTGATTTACTCAGTGGTTTAGCTGAAGGACTTGGAGGCAACATTGAACAGCTAGTAGCTCGCAGCAATATCCTGACACTAATGTACCAATGTATGCAGGTGAGATGAGCAATCTGTTTAATCCAAGAATTTTCTTTTTAAGAGAATCAGAAACACTTCTAGAATTGTCAGGTTTTTTTCTTCCTCTCTTTAGGATAAAATGCCTGAGGTACGGCAGAGTTCTTTTGCATTGTTAGGTGATCTGACAAAGGCGTGTTTTCAGCATGTTAAGCCTTGCATCGGTATGTTTCTTTTACATATTAAATAATTAACTTGTTTTACAAACTGATAGGAGGCTGGTTTAGCCATTTTTAAGTTCCCTTTTCTGTGGCTTGCCTTGTCATGGTGTTGTAAATTTTCGTTTTCCCTTATCAGCAAGGGTCTGTAGTCTTTTCTCCTTTGAACTGTGTGTTTAAGACATGTTCTTTTTGCAGACAGTGCAAAAGTTCATTTTGCTGCTTGATTTTCATAATGTAACACTTCTTGTTTTGCTGGAAAACAGCAAAACAGATGTATTTAGACTTCAATTAGAACAGCTGCTTTGTAGATTTTTTGTTCTACTAGAATCTATGAATGCTTGGATAGGCTTGGAATTTAAATTTTAGTGAAATATTGGTCACAGAGATAGATTATAACATCTGTCAAATTTTAATCAAGACTGGGATTTGCTTTTTAGGCTTCATTGTCGTTGGCTGTTGGGGTTTTTTTGGGGGGGTTGGTGTTGTGTTTGGTGTTGTTTTTCTTTTTGTTGTTGAAGGGGGTGTTTGTTTTGGGGAGGGGTGTTTGGTCATTTTTTTTTAGCACAGCTAAATACATAGATATCCAGGTGTGCTTTTTCTTTCCCTACTCCCAGGAAGAGGATAAAAAAAGTTTCTATAGTTACATAAATGTAAAATCTATTAGAAATATTTTTAAATCATAGTTTGAAAAGATTTGCATTGATCTGCTTAGGTTGTATCATCCAGGTTAATCTGATATATAGGAAAAATACAGCTCTTGTTAAATCAGGTGTAATGCTTTACAAGAATTTAAATATGCTTACATGATTTTTTTAAAAACTCCCTCTCCTCGTGATCTTACAATAATGGAACAAGATGTTTGTATTGTGTGATGAGATTTTAAAATGTTGTTCTTTCTAGCTGATTTCATGCCAATTTTGGGAACCAACCTAAATCCTGAATTCATTTCTGTGTGTAACAATGCCACCTGGGCAATTGGAGAAATCTCTATCCAGATGGGTAAGATTTAATTTTTTCTTTAAATCTCTGCACATTTAGAATAATTTGTCTGGGTGTTTAGGGTGGAATTTTTTCAAGTGATACCTTTATGTTAATATTTAAATTACATTTGAGATCCTTGTCCTTGTTAGTAACTTAAGTGTACATGTTCTGTTTACAGTGTGTGTATTAATGGTCATTTTCTTCTGAATTTTTTTTAATTGTTGTTTCAGGTATGGAGATGCAGCCTTATATTCCAATGGTCTTGCACCAGCTTGTAGAAATTATTAACAGACCCAACACACCAAAGACGTTGTTAGAGAACACAGGTACCCAAAAAATGAACTGTACATGGTGAAGGAAATGAGAAGATTTTTTTTTAATAATTATTTTTAAAATTGCGTAGGGGAACCACACCAGAACTGATTTTATTATTATGTATTTGGCTTTTATTAGCAAAAGCAACTCTGTTTTGCACAAGCTCTTACAAGTCTCAGTCTTGCAGCAAATCATATATCTAGATTCTAAAAGTTACTGCTTTCTCCTTTTATAACATTTGTTCTGTTTATTTATCATCTGTTTAATAATTCTTTCAGTTTTATGTATTAAATATGACAAAGGTATGCAGTAACACTTAAAAACTTAATTTCTCACTGATTTTGATATATGCATGTGCTTACATATGCACTGTATATATATGTTTAGTGTTGGGAAAAAATGTAATTGGTATATGTAAAACAAATAGTGAACTCTTTGAATTTACAAAAAATGCTTTTTCTTTGAGGATAAATTTACAATATCATGCACAAAAATCTAGATCTGTGATGGCAGTTTTTCCACAACATAACTGAAATTATGTTTAATTTCTATTACCTGGCCTCTTAATAACAGATTTCTGAAAAGAATCCTAATAATGGCATGCATATTTTATGTTCTGGCCCACAGCTTTGCATTCCAAATTTGGATTAATTCCCAGATGCTTTACTGAATTGGAATTTCTGAGGCTTGTTTCTTTTGCATTTATAGAGGGCATGTTCTGGTATGAAAAGCACCTTCCATACTCCGGCAAAAATTTTTGAATAATGTGGTGGTTTTATTTTACTAATTGAGGATTTTATTTTTTCTTCTGTTCGAAAACTGTCTTGTAAGAAAATGACAGTTTAGTTGTTATACCTGACATGATGCAAATACAATGAATATGGTGCAAGTACAACGATAGATTTATACTTTCTGAGCAAAGCAAGAGATAATTTGGGGAGAAATTTTTCAATGCATATTTATCCTCCAGTATTCTTTAAACTTAAAAGCTGCACTTTGTCTGCCCCTCTACCCCATTTAGTATGGAAGGTGAACTTGAAGGAAAATTTACCTAGTGTTACGGGATATTATAGGTACTGCTTTTTGGAAAGATAATTTTGAGGCAAATACCTAGTTGTGAAATATACCATGGAATAAGCGTAATTGTATAACTGTATAACAAAATAAATTTTCCTTACCCCTGCCCTGGCTCCCTTCCTCTGCGCTGATGGATGTGTAATACCTATAACTGAGAGGCATCTGATAGTTAAATGTTTGCTTCCGTCATTGTTAAGAGAATTTTTGGAAGCATCCAAACACTGATTTTTATTTATTTTTTTTGTAAATTCTCTTAGTAGTTACTTTAAATGTGGATGGAGAACTGCAAATAAATGTTGAGTGTGGTGTACTTATTAGAAGTTTGTTGTGGGATATTTTACTGTGTGCCACTAATATGTGCAAGAATATTACCGGTTTTGCTGTAGCTTGCTAGGTAACTAATTATGAAAACAGTGAAGAAAACATACTGTGACAGAGCTTACTATTCCTTTTACAGGCTGTAGCTGTGAGAGTTTACAAATTAAACTTAATATTGTATTTTCATTCGAACTTCAGTGAAGTTTTGTAAGATAGTAAAATATTTTAGACACTGTATATGGAAATTGAGTAACATCAGGGCAAAAGAGTACATTAACAGTGAGCTGCATCACATGGAATTAATATGTTTCAGACTGCTAGTATATCCTGCACCAAACTTTTATTGGAGAAAGCATCATCTGCTTTACTGCATGTTTCATGAAACTGTTCACAAATGCCTGTTAATTAGAGTGTTGCATAGTATGTCCTTTGAACATAGGTTTCCTTTCTCTGCTTCATACAAATCTGCTGGATTTTAGTATTATTCATGTATTTTGCTTCAAGTAATCCTAATACATTATTTCCCACCTTCTCTTTTTTCTAAAGATTAATCTTTTGTGAGTTGAGCAAACACCATTAAAACACATTTGCATGATGATATTTTCTTTGGTCTGTCCCTTGGAACAAAGAACAAAACTACCTAATTATGTGATGAAGCAGAAATGCTTTTCATGTGTCCTTATGCTTTGGTATCAGAAGTCAGATTCTTATACATCGTAGGAGAAAAACTTTTGTGAACAGGAGAAATACTAGGATTAAAGAATTCATTTTCTGCAGTCAGTGGCTGTGAGTCAGCAACCCCTTTTAATTAAATTCTCTGTGAGATTATGAAGAAAACATTCATGACTATTTGAGAAGTATTCCGTCTATTTAGGATTTTCAGACAGACCACAATATATTCCATGTAAAAGTATTTGTAAATGTATTTTTACTGATAGATTAGATCTATAAAAACCTTGAATTCTAAATATTGGATTAAATAAAATGTTTAGAATACTTAATACTAAAACTGAAAATGGCTAATTTGTTTTTAATCAAATATATCCATAATAATACATTTGAATAAAAACTTTGAATGTATAGAGGTAAATTTACTGCAAATGATTACTCTGAAGAGGGCAGAATGACTGCTTACATCAGCAAGCCTTTGGATTTAAAATTGTGTTTTTGGTGTTCTCTCATACTTCTTTAATTTTTCTTTTACCTTGGAGAGTATACCATATATGTTGCTGCCTCTTATTTAGGGGGTGGTAATAAACAGCACTGGTGAAATCTTATGTTTATTATCATACACAGATTCTGTTGGTTTCTGTTTCTGAGTTATTTGTTGTTTTTTCTTTATTTTTTCTCCTCCCCCCTCATTTGCTCATGTCTTGGTTGGCGTTTGGTGGTGTATAACCGTGATTGCGTTACCTTAGCAATAACAATTGGTCGTCTTGGTTACGTTTGTCCTCAAGAGGTGGCCCCCATGCTACAGCAGTTTATAAGACCCTGGTGTGTATTATTCAATCTTTTTTTTTTTAATTCATTTTTCTTCACTCTCTTTCTTTCTTTCTTTCTTCTCTCTATCTCACTTTTAGATATATTTTCAGTTGGTTACAAAATCTCAATCCTTAATCATTGCCAACCATGTGACTAATCTTGTCCTATCAGGTTTGTGAGTTTTTAGTAGCACCGTCATGTATTCTTTATGTTGTGGCTAACGACTAATTTATGCATGGGATAAGATTGTCACATGCTTGCTGTGTTAAAGCTTGACTATGAAAGAGCATTTTAAAATCCACCAGAATGATAATACAATGCATGCAAATACTGTAAAATTTAAACTGTGCATTATTTAAAATTCAGTCTGAGGCTTGAATTGCTTTAAGGAATATATGTTATAGATTTGTTACATATAAAATAGCTTGCTTGCGGCTGTTAAAGTTCAATAACTGTTCCGTAAGTGGTATCTGACATAATTCATACTGTGATAGTATTTTATGTTCCGCTTCTAATAATGATAGTTTCTAAAAGTATTTCAGATACATGTTTCTTTTGTATTTAATGGAATACAGGTCACACTTTCTAACTGTATATAGTATAACAAAAAAGTCAGATTCTGGAGGTGATGCGTAATGGGATTATGCTAGTAAAAACTGTGTGCAACAAGTGTTTTTCTAAGTGTTCAAAATTATGTTTCAGATCTTCTTATCAGTGTGACTTATTCCATCAGATACTGTCACCTAGTTTTGACTTGATTGAAGAAAAGTAATAGAGTTATCTAAGTTTTGCTTTCCAACTTGTTAGGTGCACCTCTTTACGAAACATAAGAGACAATGAGGAAAAGGATTCAGCATTTCGTGGGATATGTACCATGATCTCAGTCAACCCCAGTGGAGTAGTCCAAGTAAGATACTTTACAGATGCTAACTTTTCTTTACTCATGTGTAATTTAGTGAAAGCCATATGTGGAATATGAAAAAGTTTACCTTGACGAGATTCTCTGCAGTACATGATGTAGCTTTATTTTGAGGTCAAGGAGGCCAAAATGTTTATATTGTTAATGATATGTATCATGGTGCTTCAGTAATTGTCACCTAAAAAGGAAAGGAGTATTGTTAAAATCGGTTTTTATCTTTCACTAGCGATGAATATGTAAATAATGAACTTCGATTAAAATAAATGTATTTTGATACTTCTGTTAGGTTGTGGTCAGGATCTGTATGCAAATATAAGATAAAAGTTGACCTTCTGAAACCTATTTTCCAGATGTTTTAAAACAAGAAACAGAACAAAACCAGTAACCACCCCTTAATTCTTAACACTTGGATAGGGAAGATTCTATTTCAACTTTGGATAAATTGCTCAAATAGTCAATGTGACAATGAACATGCATCTCTTTAAAATAAATGGTACAACTAAAGAATAGAATATGATTTTGTCTTTAATCTCCGCACCTCTAAAGTAAAGCTGTATCAATGTAATATTTTCTAATAGGAAAATGAAACTGATTTTTACCTCTTCTCTGCCTGGAATTCTTCCTGAAACACAAGAATTGAGTCTTGATGTTGTTTCGAAATTTTCAGTTCATTTCATTTATGCCTTATTCTGTACTCAACATTTCACTCTTCTGCTGTCTGTTTGCTCACTCTTGTAGCTTGCGGGTAGGTGTTAAATAAGCACCCATTTCATTAACCCATCTCTCTTCTCTGGTCATTATCCTCAATTCCTACTGAAATCATGTGCATTAGTAACATAATTATTAAAGACTGGTGTTCTGCTCGTGTAGGAGGAGGTAATGCATGACAGCAAATGGACAAAGTAAAGGGATTTTGGGGTGGCTTTAGTTTTGAAGCTGTATGATAAATGTTCTCTGTGTCCCAGAAAAAAAAAAACTTCTGGCCCTACTTAAAGAAATAAAACAGCTTTTTTCCCCAACTAGAAATGTGTGTGAGAGTGCATTTGTTGCTTGTGACTAAATTGAGTAGATCTTGCATTTGTATGTGTACTGAAAGAATTAATCTTACACTAGTATGGTGCAGAGGGAGGAGTTGGGGTTGATTTCACTGTGGTTTTAAGATACTCAGCAATTTCTGTTGGTGAACATTTAGGCATACAGCACTTACTATTGTTTGAATTAAGTGGAAAATTAATACATAAAAGCAAAAGCAGTTGTGAATTTGGATCAAAGACCATTCACAGTTCACAGAATGAACATCAAGCGTTGTTTTCAGATGTATAAATTGATGTTTCTAACCTATGTGATTGTTTAATCTTATAGGACTTTATTTTTTTTTGTGATGCTGTTGCATCATGGATTAGCCCAAAAGATGATCTTCGAGACATGTTCTGTAAGGTAAGGTTTCTAATATAACAGTATATTCTAATGGTGGTTGTTTTATATCCTCTGCTTTCTTGCTTGCTTGCTTGCTTGCTTGCTTCCTTTTTTTCCTTCCTTCCTTTCATCCTTCCTTCCTTACTTCCTTTCTTTCCTTCTTTTGTTCTTTCTTTCTTCCTTTCTTCCTTTCTTTCTTTCCTTTCTTTCCTTTCTTTCCTTTCTTTCCTTTCTTTCCTTTCTTTCCTTTCTTCCTTTCTTCCTTGCTGTTTCACTGTTAGCACTTACTGTGTTTGTGGTCATGGAGGTTTCTTTGCCCTCTGTGGTCATGCAAGGTCATAAATTATCTGACAAAACGACATGAAAATCCCGACTCTTTTTTTGTCTATATCTTCTTATATGCATTTGGGTTATTCCAGACTTTCGAAAATGGTTGAAAAGTTCACTTGAGATCTTTTTGAAGAGATAGTCGTTCTCAAAGAGCTTTTAATAATGTCCAGCCTGCTATATTTTGCCTGCATTTGGAAGAGCAGGGGAGTTTATAATACATGTAAGACTTTGGTTTTTTTAGAAGATGAGATTTGTATGGTTCAAGACTATTTTTTTGCCTCAAAGACGGCTACTTTATTTTGGAGAGATATTTACTTTTCAAATTAAAAATATCCCAATGGTATCTTATTGTTTCTCTAACTCCAGCTGAAAATAAGGGATTGCCTAATCCTCCTCAGAATCCCTCTTGGCTGAGCAAGTTTCAAGAAACTAACATACAATTTAACCCAAGAATACATCCCTAGGCAAAGTGTCAATAGAATTTCAACAAAAGGACTATTTGCCTTGTATTAAGTCAGCAAAAAACCAAAAAAACCCCAGCCAGAATTTGATATATTGTATTTTGGCACTAGTGTCTTAGAAAAAAAAAGTGGTTCCTCTCACAAGTTCTAAAGTGAAATCCCAATATGCAGAAAGTTCTATGTCAAAAGAAAAGTTCATGATATTCTTAAAACAAAAATGGAGCATATTCTTAAGTACTTATTAGGATCATAGGTCAGTACTGGCACTTTTTCTTCAATTAAAGACATGTGAGCATCAAAGCCGAAGCTAGAACTTTTCTACTCATTTTTAAGAGCAAAGACAGAAATCTCACTGTCCTGGTTAGTCTCTCAGATAACTGCTCTCTTTCCAAGGAATGTTAGATCTAGAAAATGCATAGCTATGAGTATTCTAACATCAGCAGAACGAAACAACAAATACAACTTAAAAGGAAGTCCAGCATACAGTCTGTGATGATTGCCCAAAGAAGTCTCAGTGTATGTTTCTGCACTAGTCTTTCAGCAAGTTAAGCTCCTCTTTTTCAGATTGTTTCCAAGTTACCCATTTAGGACCCAATGCATTCAAAGAAGACAGCATGGTTATTGGTTATTTGAGACAAGGACATCCTTGCTTTTTTAAGCAAGCAATTTTAAAGTATTTTTGTGGTTTTTGCCTTGCAGGGAAGGAGACAAAACTTTCTTCAGTGATAGCATGCAGGATTTTTAGACTACATCTTTGTGAATACATGCTTGCTGTCCAGTTAGATGTTTTTCCAACAGTAATTATGACTTCCAGGAGCAATGGAAGAAAACTGGATTTGTCCAGTGTTTCTTTTGTTTTATTCTTTAGTATTAGAACTGTGAGAGAAAATACCACTTTCAAGAGCACGGATAGATGAGCTGCCAGTATTAAAATCTGACTCATAACCTTTTGTCGTACCTGAACATCCTTAGATTTTCAGTAGTTTCTTGGCAGCTGGCTACTGTGACTCTTTGGGTTAGGAAAGAGCCTGCTTGTGGAAGGGAGAAAAGCAGTAAGTTAACTGGTTGCACTGTAATGTTATTAACACTACATCTGTTTAAAAACAGCTCTGCTTAACAGTCTTGTGTGGAACGTGAACTTGATACCATGAGCTTTAATTTGACATTGCCTTTTATTTGAGGATGTGTTCATGACAGGCTGTTCCTCAATTCAGTTACACTGAGTGTAAAAAAGGAAAACAAAACTTTAGATTTTCTTGGCATAATTTTCTGTGAGGAACAGTAATTTCATCTGCTTTTGTCCTTTTTAAGGTTTGCCTTTTAGTTGCTCTTCTAAGAGATAACATACTAAGATTTTTCTGATAGTATAATTACATTTTCAATTAATTTATTACATCAGAAGGTCCAGACTGAGACCTGTAGATTATTGTTTTTCCTCTTTCACTGGCTTTTGATTGCCATTGACTGTGGATCCCTGTTCTTTTGTCAAAACAAAGATTTTAAGAGCCTTGGTTTTAGTGAAGTTGTCTTACAGGTTTCATGCAAAAATCCAGAGCTCTCACAGATTTTATATTTGTGCTAGAAATTGACAGGTATTCATTCTGTCAAATGCTGGCTGCAGAGTTTTAGCTCAACTTCCCACAAGATACTACACATTTAAAAAATAAATGTGAACACAGTAGTCTTAACATATGTGAACTGTGTCAATTGAATGAACGAATGAATGAACGAATGAATGAATGAAAAAAAAATTGAAAAAATTATAAATAGACAGTCTGAAATTATTTAACTCTAAGTTTTAAGTTACCATTAAAAATACATATGAATATTTATACTCACACTCATTTCTGTGGGGAAGCTATACTCTATATGTCACCTTTAAAAAAAAGACATTAAGAAAGACATTGCTCTGCTCTCTTTTTCTTTGTAGCATTTCAGTATGAAACTGAAGAATTCAAATTGCCAAATGTACAACTCTGAAGTTTGTGGCTTACTGCATATGAGGCTAGTAAATAATGTATCCTCTGTTCTTTACGTATCTTGACTTCCCTCTTCTCATTTGTAGATTCTTCATGGATTTAAAAATCAAGTTGGGGATGAGAATTGGAGGCGTTTCTCTGACCAGTTTCCTCTTCCCTTAAAAGAGCGCCTTGCAGCTTACTATGGAGTTTAACCTTATGCACTGTAGCTGCAGTCCCATAATTAGAGGTAAGCACATGAATCTTGCTTGCTAAACAGAGCTGGGACTTTGCATCATATGAAACCTAATTGATTCATTGATTTAGAATTGCTCAGCTACACTGGAGGAGATATCTTTCCTTCCTACATGAAGGAAAGAAAGAAGGGATGATAGCATACGTAAATGATGGCGGTTGTAGCAAAAGCGGTTTTTGTTTTTATTGTTACAGAGAGAGAAAGAAAGAAAAAGTGAGTGTATGATACACACATTAGTGTATCAAGAAAGTTGGAAGTGTAGGTATAACAAGGTGCTGGTTCAAGTTTAATAAGAAAATTGATGAATATGATCCGCAAGTCATCATACTAAAGACACAGGCTACCTTATATGTTATGAATTAATAGATGGCAGATGTGGTCTAAGCAGGAATATTCTTCTAGGATAGGAAAGTGGGTTTGTTAACACACTAGCTATGAGGAGTCTAATATACTCCTAACTACATACTAAATGATCTTTCCACTGAATAAAGACATGCTATGCTGATGTGTAACTACTGTAACTGTAAAGTTTGATGTTTGGGGGATGCTGATGTGTTTATTATTGCCATGTTCCATTTTTAATATCAATTTAGAGTTGTTAGACAGTTCTGTGTGGAGAATGATTCAACTTCAACAGAGAACAATGAAAGTGCATTCCGGAGTAGCAGTAGTATTATACCACCTTGCTTTGTATGCTACCTGTGTATGCTGTATGAAGCAAATTTCCCGTGTGTGATAATGTGAAGAGATTATTATATTACCCAAACAAGAGAGTGAATTAAGTTTATTCATTTAGTCTTTATACAAAATTGATACTTCTAGCAGAATTTTTGTACTGAAATTGTGAGCGTGAATCATGCAGTTCTGTTTATTGCTGGAATGGATAACTATTTAAAAGTCAACCTAAGATTTTTTCAAAGTCAGTGGCATTAAAAATCCTGTTTGAATTACATGTTTGATGTGAACAATGGATTAAAAATAAACTAATTTCAAACAGTTATATATTTAGCAATGAGGGCATTTTAGATCTGACATAAGGGTGTTTGCTCCTTCCTAATGAAGAGGAAGCCAAAGTGATAAAATCGGCCATTATTCTCAGTTTTAACAGAGGGGAAGCTGTGGCTATCTTGTTTAACTTACCTGAAAGGGAAGCTGCTAGGTTGGATGCAGATATGTTTAATATTCTTTCTCAATGTCAGAACTACCTCATAATTTTGTGCTAGAACACAAAAGCTGGCTAGAATATATGGGGCTGCTTTTGTCTGAATTCTAAGTTCAGCACAATAGTGAAACTGTTAATGTAGCTTCAAAACATATATTGTTGTTTCATAAATAATAATTTATCTGATACAAATGACCTGCTTTCTTAACAGAGTTAAGAGGGAACATCTAGGCATAAACCCATTTTTAAGTTAAAGGTTGGCACTTACTGCTTGAAAAAGGCTCTTTGTTTGTGTACCTATCTGTCAAAGGTTCAAGGTAAGATTTAATTATACCTTTATCTTTCCCTTTTACAGGTCCTTCAGTCTGGGAGACTATGAGGGAGCCTCTGCACCCAGGGAAAATGTTACCCTTTACTGGGGGGAAGGGTAAACCAGTAGGGAATACAGTACAATCCCAACCCTACTGGGAGGGGCGGGAGGGAGGTGTTGCCGTCACTGTATTAAGTCGATGTTGGGAAATGTTTTAACATCTGGAGCCTTTGTGGGTGGAAATCTGTCTCCTATTACACCTCTGCACTGGATGTGAAGAAGAAAAAAAAAAGAATCTAGTCACAAAACAGCACATTCTGGAATATTGTGGGGATTTGTACCAAAATAAGAAACCATATAATTGAACCATAGGGATACGTAAAGAGGAAAAATATTTTGCGCACAATAAAGGAAACCTAAGAATGGGGGTCACAAACAGTAAAAGGCTTTCTTTTTTGTTTTCTGTTTTTTTAAGTAAGGGTTTTCTACATTATTTCATCCTGCTTGATGGGATTCCTAGGTATTTGCATGTTAATGAAGAACTACACAAACGAAGTTAGTACAGTTAAAATGCAGCTTGTGTCTGTATTAGGAACAGGCACTTGCAGTGTACAGTATAGAAACCCCATCATAAAATAATAAAGGTTAACTTGGACAAAATGAAGCAACCTGCAAGCTGCCAAATAAGTCACTCCTTTCGTTTTTGGGGTAAGGAGAGGGACACTGCAAAGGAAAGATTGACATCTTAATTTTTACGTCAAGAAAAACAACCAAGGTAGTGGATATGATTTTATTATTGTAATTTGTTAGTTTTAATTTCTAGAGTAAGGCATTATTCTTAACTTGCAGTTTTAAGGTTCAGGCATGCATTCTGGCTCATAGTGATCAGAAGTAATTTTAATTAGTGGGAAAGTAGCATGCTTGCATCACATAGAGTGAAATTGGTATACATTTACCTATGTTGCGCCAGTTTTGTGTTGCAGTTTACCAATTCAATATAGCCCTGCATTTAAAATTCCTTTTTAAGATTCAGTGGAATTTATTTTTATTAAGAATATAGATATAAAGTACTGTAGTTAACAATTAGGCCTTGAAATACCTTTTTAGGATCTGTTAAGAATAAGATTGATATTGTATTGTGTGTAACCTGCACAATGTGGAAAGCTGATATAGCTGTGCAAAATATTTGCCTCTGTGCTGTCAGTGTGATGTGCTTTCTGCATGGTTATATACTAGTGATTTTATCAGAATCTCTAAAATGAGTTACATGGTAAGACCCGTTAAAGGCTGCATAAATGTTAGTTGGCACGTAAAGACAATTGTAGAAGTTGATGACAAGATTGCTATATTTGTGTTTATTCCCACTCAACGTATTACCTTCTACGCTTTCTTTTTGTTCAAAGCATGATCTTAAAGAGATGTTTAAGTTAATGGATGTAATGCAGGGTATCTACACTGTATCGGCGCATGTTGGTGGCCCTTTGTGATGTAGTTAAATGCACAAGGGTGCAAGTTTAAAGCTACAGAGTGAAAGTTGGTTTGGATCCTCTTCATTTCATTTGTTTAGCTTTTCTGTTGTGTTTTTTTTTTCTCTACTTACATGTATTCCTGTGAATAAATCCTTGTTAAGTTAACCCTTTACTTTTCCTTCCATGTGTATTTTCTTATGTACTGTGAATGTGAAATCCTAACTGGTACACTTGATCTTGTGTCCATCTGAAAGTGGCAAGTCTTTAATAATTTAGATTGCCTAAAGAGTATCCCATGATGATAAAGGAAAATGGAGAGATTTTTAACTCTGCTGGTCAGAGGTGAAGCCACACCTTTCCATTTTTCAAGTGCTGCATTATTAATCTGCAAAACAAAATTAAGCCATAACAGCCTTTTTATAGGTTTAGTTTCTCACCTTTGCATTGCAGAATGGATACTGGATAACAGTTTTTGGTTTCATTGGTGTTTTCTGGTTTGTTTTTTTTTTCTTTTTTTTGGGAGGTTTGGTTTTTTTTGGTTGGGGTTTTTTAAAAACTTGCTCTTCTTTGCATGGTTCTGTTCTTTGAGTGTTAAATGATTTAGCCATTGCACTGAAGTTTGAGCTGTGTGAGTGTGAACTTATAAATGCTGTTTCAAGAGTTTAGACTTTTTTCAATGCATGATCACATGCATGTTTTATGTTCCCCCCCTCTTTTTTTGGCTTTGCGAATTTTAATGGATTATGCCTGAAGAATAGTTTGGAGATGTACTGTGTGAAATACATTTGATAATGCCAGTACATAGTATTTATTCAATTTGATCAAAATTGCATGTGATAACTTGCTTTTAAGTTACATTACTTTGATAGCAAACCAAAAATTCCTTCTCAACTAATAACTCTGAAATGAATTAGTAAAAGTCACTAAAAAACCCTTTAAAGCCAAATTTTGAAAGGGAAACACCCCTCCCCCAAACATTTAGCAAGGTGAGATATTATTTTAGACTCAAACTTGCTTTAACTACGACTGTGTTTGAACATTAAGGAAGAGTTTCAGAAAAATGATATTAAAAAGTTTGTAGAATAGAAAACCTACCCAAATAATACTGTAGCATTACAGCTAGAATCTGGGTTTAACTAAACTGTTTAAATTTCAGAAAGCCCCTTTAACCAAATAAAACCACTCCACCTCACCTTGGATTAGCTTAGGATGCCACTATTGTACATATGTGTTTTAATAGGTATTTGTACAGATGTGAACTGATCTGGTATGACAGCAAGGAAAATAAATAGGGCAGAAATAAACAGTACTGACAAAATAATCAGTAATGACAAGATAGTCTTTTGTATCAGTAAGTTCTCTCATGGTATATTTTAAAGCAAATAAACCATATTTCCAATGCATAATATAGTGCAGAGATTTGCAGAAGTCTTTTAGGGTGTAACGTGAATTAAGAGAAGTTCTGAAACAGCATTAATATTTAAAACTGAGTTATTGCATCATGGGATATATAAAAAGCATCTTAATTCTTGTGGTGTAGTCTTGACAGTTCTTGAATGTTGACTGAATGTTTATACTGGTAGAATTGTGAGTTTGTCTTTGTTACATTCCAGTGTTTCTGCCTCTTGGCATGCTAAAAGCACGGCTTACTTCATTTGCTCCTTACACACTGAAAAAGTGCTGTTAGTGTGCTAAACTACAGAAATAGCCGCTGCTAAGTAATGGTGTAGATTTTCTACTTGAATAATTTTGTTGTAGGAACCTCAGGAGGTCAGTGTTTACTGTTTTTATATATGCCTTTTTCCTGTTTTGAGTTTCCCTTTTTGAAGGATTCTGAGAGTGAACAAAAGCTGCTGATCAACCTAAGTTGGTAACAGAAAGTGTATTTAAAATCCTTATAAATGCATCTTTTTGGCAGTCCAAAATTGCTGTTGAATTAGTCTTAAGTGAAGTTCAATATTAAATTTTTTTCATAACTCATTCAGGAAACCGCTCATTTCGTTTTGGAAAAAATATTAGACTAATTCATTATTTTAACCAGTGCAAGCAAAAATAATCAATTTTGTATTTTTTTCCCAAAGCTTGATTATTTTCTAAATTAGTGAATGTGTATATATTTAAATTGTAAGAAGCTAATTCTTATGCTTTAGTTTATTGCTCCTTGAAGCTTGTACTCAGAAGATCACTTTTAGAACAATAGGTTAAAATTTGTAATCATTATAATTTTTAAAAAGTTATGAAGTAGCATAAATTTTGTAACTAATAATATTGATACACACTGTGATTTTTTTTCTTTTTTTTTGGTTAGGACTTTTAGCATCAGTCTTAATTACTTAAATTGCATATATTGTATAATAGTAAAATGTATATTTTAAAACTTCAAGTGGCTTTCCTCAAGCAAAACTCATTGCTACTTAGAAATATTCAAATACTAGCTTTATCTCAGGTGAATACTCTTGTACCCTTTTTGTTCAGAACACATGCTAATAAAAATGTGTTGTAATTTTATCAGTTTACGTATTTCATTTAGGCAGCTCCTCTTGTCTTAAACTTACTCTAAATTAACCTACTGTGGGACAATAATGACTTTTGCTTCACCTATATTATTCATATTGAATGTATTAACAGATAAGGTGCAAAACCATTCTTCCCTTAAGGAGAATGCATCCATATTCAAACAACTGAAATATTTCTTTAAAAATGCTTTAAATGCAACATTAAATTGGAAATCTTTTGTTTCAGATTTTTTCAAGGGAAGAAGTTATAACTTAACACTAACTGCTTCCATACTGTCTCTTTCATGAGAATGATAGATGCATAAAGCTTTTATATAGGGTCTAAAGGGTGACTTTTTATCTTAGATAAAGGTTAAGCTCTACAGTGAAATGGCAAAACATCCTTCAGTTAATCTCAGATAGATGCTGATGTAGTTTGCACACGTATTTGTAATAATATTACATAACCTCACCTTAAATAAATAAAGCTTGATCAGTAGCTCTGCATTTCACTCACCTATGCATTCTCCAGGATGACTTGCATCCATCAGTCTTCTAGGTATTCTCCAATAGAAACTGCATTTTGTCTGCCACTGATGCTTGCTCTTTGCACTTACTGGTTGGAGCAAGACAGTTTTATTTTATTATTTTAAATGGGGAACTGAGGCAAGTACTCTTCTTGCTTGCCTTGTATATTCTGCTAAAACAGATACACTTACTCGCTTGAATGTACTTACACGAGGGAAGTTTGAAATGGCTCTATAGGATGAATCCGTGTGTGCTGGTACAGTATGCTTTAAGTAAGCCAAATCCACATCTCAGAGAATTCAGCGCTTGCAGTATGGTATCATTTTTCTATAAACTTGTTCTATTGTGCTACTTTTGCTTTAGGTAGCTATTTCCTTACTTGGGGTGAGCACCAAAATTAAGAAGGCTTGGGATGTTTTTTTGTGAGGACAGCTTTGAGAATAAAACAATTAGTGTAAGGAGGTTTATTTGGCTGTTGAAATCTGCAGTGTAATATTACTTTTTTCATGGAAAGAGAGAGTTATATTGTACATTGTCTGACTTAGTGATACTAGACACTTCTAAACTTTTAAATTGGATGAAATACACAAAATAGTTTTAAATGAAAGGTGACTGGATCTTTCTGCTGACAACTTAGGTTGTGTAAGTTTTGCTTGAAAGCTTTAAATCTTATGTTTCTGTATCTGCCACAATGTTGGAATGTATCCTTCAAACATATCCTCCTGCAACCTCTCAAACTGTACTAAATTGAGTGATACTTCTTGAAGTCTGCCTATGTGCTAACAGAACTTCATTTTAAATAGAATATGGTTTTAATTTTTGATAAGCTGCTGAATTTTAAAGAGTTTTTGGGGCCACCAAATATTTTGGATCATGCAGAGAATATATATTGTACTGTAGTAATTTTGTATTTACATTTGTATGATGTGACATAATAGATGTGGATGCTAATCACTGCTTGACTATGTTAATAAAGTTGTTTAAATATAGATGTTGCATTCCAATTTTTAATGAATGATTAAAATTTATTGTTCAATTTATGTTTTGCCTGACCCAATAGTGCACTCTCCTGATTCACACGTGTAAGTACTAGGGTCTCTGAAATAAGGATTTTCATTTTATCTGAAAGAGAATGATCTTTGGATCAGTTAAGGGTTTGGTTTGTTTAGATACGTCTTGCTGCTTGAGGGTTGATCAATGTAGAAAAACGGAGATTTAGGTGACTTGAAATTAAAGGCTGTTGGGTGATAACTGGTAACTACTTTACTACTGAGAAATGTTACATTGATGCTGTTTCTTGAAACAGTTGATACTTTCTAAGTCTGACCAAGTGGAAAAGGGGAGAAAAATTTTGTACTCATTCCTTGGGCTATTCATAATGTGAATAATTAAAAAATGAGTAAACTAGAAATAAATTAAAATTTTCAAGACCTTGAACCAAAATTTGCAGTGGTCTTAGTCTAATTTTATCTAGCTTTCGTGGGACTGTGGTAGTACAAAATAAAGAGCTGTCCTGACAGAACTTCAGAGACAAGAGTCTAAAACAGAAGTATGAAACAACAGTTTCATTCAATCCTTTCATATTGATTTGAACATTTTATGTTCACTTCCAATATTTAAGAGTTAGTCAATAGCATGTAGACAACTTAGACCATGACATATGTCTAGCACGGATTGGTTATATAATGATTAAGTTCAATAAAATGCATTGATAAAACTACTTACTATAATAAAAATTTTATTAAAAATTAATTGCTGCATACTTGGCTGAAACTTTGCTTAATGAAGAACTTTGATTTCTGCCTCCAGAAACAAGAGAAGGCCATGGAACAGTAGTGTAGAGACCAAGTTGATTAGCAGAGATACCAGTTCCTGGTGGCTGAGTACATCATAGTGGCTGTGTGGGAAAGGATGGGGAAAGTTTTGTTTTCTTTCAGATAGCCATTCCCACTCACCTTATGTTCTGGAATACTTGTGATATAGCATCCTGCTGTCAGTAGCTTTGGTCAAGTCTCCTAGTATAAACTCAGTGCCTGATTTTAAGCTGTGGCGTCTAATTTTGAGTCTGATGTTAATTATGATGTTAATACTACCTGTATTTACAAAGATTGAAACGGTAAAGCACTAGAATTTTGAGTAAGTGAAATGAGTAAGTGAATGCTACTGCAAAGCTTGTGGAACAGTGCAAAGGATTAAACTTTCATTCAAAAGTATGTCATAGTATTTATTAAAAAACATAGTATTCATTTCTTCATTGTATGTCAATATTTATTAAAAAACAAAATAACATTTAGTTTAAAGTTGTACTTGAATGAAACAGCATTTCAGTAGGCATAGTGTGTGTATAAAGTAATATATGTATGTTAAGTGCTCACAGAATAGTTGGAGCTTTTGTTATCTCACAATGACTCACTATGTAACATACTTATATAAACGACTGATTTTTCACAGGCATTTACCCTTGTTTTGCATTAAATGAGCAGACTATTGAAACCTTCCAAAAAACATCCAAATGTTAATCTGAATCACAACAGACTTAAAAAAAGTTGTTTCCAATAATCCATCCAATTCAAGGAAAACATGCAATTATGCTGCACGTGTACTAATACATAGATGTGTAAGTGATGGAATATAAAGAATTATTTTTGAATCACAGTTTTTCAGGGCTTTTTTTGTGACGTCAGCTCTGCCTACCAGACTTCAATTTGAATTGTAAAAATTAAGATGGAGGTATTTGTATATACATATATCTACATAGATATCTTCAGGTATAAATATTATTTTTCAAATCTTTATTTATAATTTGGAAATGTATGGAAGTACATATTTCCATACTTCAAAATATATTTAAAAATTGAAATAAAATTTTGAACTGTTATACTGACAGTTTTACCCATTTTTTCATTTTCTTAGTGCCCCTTGGCAAAGTGTATGGTCATAAATTTCCTCTATTAAATATACAAGGGAACTTAAAGTCTTCCTGTGTTTAAAGCATACAGGTTAATTTGGATGCGTAACTGCTGCAGTGTTGCTGTAACTTATGCCAATATTTTAAAATTTTCCATTATTTTTCTCTGCACCCCCGGTGCTTAATAGAGATGCCAAACAGAATTTTATTTCTCTGATAAAGTACACAATGGGAAGTGATGTTTATTTACCTGTCCTTTTACCCTGGGATTATTGTTAAGGAATGTCCTTACAGTGGGATGCATATTTAATTTACAGTTTTCTCAAGATATCTTTTAGCTTTACATTTACATTGACCTATTGAGAGGATTCTGTGACTTACAGATATAGAAACTAAAGGGTTCTGTAGTTTGAAAACTCAAAACATGATACCATAAAAAGGGGCATTTTGCTTTTGAACTAAACCACAAAAAAAAAAAAGTGCAGAATTGTTTTATGACTAAGTTTTCAGGGGTTATTTTTCTTCCTAGAAACACATCTTGACACAAGGCATCTTTCAGTGTCTTCTTTTAATATAATCATTATCTCAAAAGGAAGTTTTGAGTCATCTTACATGGTGGGGGTTTTTTTCTCCTTAACGTATTGATGGTCGTTGTCTTGTATATATGTTTTTCATTCTGAAATGTACTTGCTCAAATAAACACTTTGAAACCATATGTGTAAATATATGCACTTTTTCATTCTAGCTTTGGAAGATAAGGTGAACTACATGACAAACTGAAAATTCAAGTATTCTTTTTTTTTAATTCTTTACATTCCTTAACATAAGGCAGTAAGATGGTTGCGTCACTTTCTCTAGTATTCTGCCACAGAAATATGTAGCTAATTTTGGTTTTGCTTGTCTCCATCCTCCTTACTGAAAGTCTTGCCCACCAAAACTGTTGTCATCATCAGGCTAAAACCAGACAGAAGCCAGATGGAACCTTAGACCGTAGCTCTGATTGTGTTGCAAGCATTCACTCACCTGTGTGTTTCTCATTCCATAAAGAGGCAGCATTTGACACAAACAATTGCCTGATGTTACAACTCAGTGTTTAGTTATTCTAATTAAGAACCGTAGGCATCCTGGCTAGTTTTGTACCTTTTAAAAACAAAACAAAACAAAACAAGAAAAACCAAAAAAACCCCACACCTCAGGGTCTTCTGTGTGAGGAGACAGGAGGCCTTCCAAATCCTTACTGCACATCTTCAGAAGGAATTAGGCTTCAAGAGTTTATTGGAAAGACAAGGACACTGAAGTTCACAGGTTTCTTCTAGCTGCTAAAGCTGTTGACTGCCGTTAGTATGCACTAGAATGTCAATCTATGGATGTTGTGAAGAATCAAAGGTAAGAATTGTTTTCACATAGCATTACTTTTGCCCAAATGCGAGTCATTCACTGACTATCCTGTTTGTACTGACATTCTGATTTCTAATATGCAATCCTAACTAAGGACTTGTATAGCCAAATCATTTTACTTCTTTCACCATATTTCAATACTGCTTCTTACCTAGACAGCTAAAATATCTGTCCAGACCAGTATCTTTCTTTTTCATTATTTAGTCTACAATCTTGCATGAACTCAATCCCGAGTAGTTGCACTTCTCTTTGTTAGTATAGTAATATTTACAAGCTGTCTTTGGTTTGTTAACGACACAAGCACCATCTATTCTTATACTATGCTATACTAAGAATAATTTCTTGAGCTACCACATAAACTTATCAGCTTGGCTTCACACTCTTCTACCACCAATTACCTTTTATACTGGTTTATTATAATCAGAGTGGAGAAGATCTTTGCAATCAGAACACCATCATGCTTGTAGGTGGTATACTATGGAGCACTTTGGTATTAAGTGTTTAAGAGGTTGCTTTTCTAAACACTTGATGTTTATTTGCTTTTCATCGAATTTAAACGTATTAAATACTTCAGTCATTATTTTTTCATTTAGGTTATTTTTACTAGTTGACTGCAAATAAGCCGCTCCAAGTTCATTGATTCACATAGTTGCAGGTAAGTACCTAAAACATGTATGCAATATTAAATACATTAATGCATCAAGAGTATAAATTCAACTAACCATTGAATGTACTCTTGAGAATAGAGCAACATAACAATTTATTGTGCTATTTCCCCATAGAACATAGGTTAAAAACTTCAGTATAGTGTTTCTGTAGTAAGGCACCTCCTAAAAAAATTAGGAATCTCCCAGGATTTTCCATGCAGGGCTGAAATATGACAAGAAGTCAAAGTGTAATCTACAACCATTAAACTGTTTTGGTTTGTTGTTACTGATGTTTCCTAGCACTCTCTGATCTTTCCATTTGACTGATGGTTGATTAGATAAAACATACTTTTGGAAGAAGAGTAATAAATGTGGAATATTAACACCAAATGACTCACTGTGAAACAATGCTGTTGGCTTCATAATTTAAGTAATTGAATTAATGAATAGGATGAAGCTTGGTGTCCAGGTCAATGGAAGCATTCATTTAACTATACAGTGAGCCAGATGGTGCAGCCTAATGAAATACATCATTCCAGGGATGTAGAAAACAGTGTCATTAAAACTTGCTGCAAATCTTCAACAGAACGGATATATATTATTCCTAAATTTAGAATAACTTTGATGACGTATTGCACCAAGTTGAAAGAAATTCAGTTGATCTCTTACTATAATAGCGTGGCTGTAACTCTATGGACAAATATTTTTCTTTAATTTAGAAATTATATTAGAAACACCTATCCTACCCAAAGTGCAATGTAGGCCGTAAACTCACCAGTGTTCTCTCACCAGACCATGTTTTCAGCTTGTGCACATATTTCAGAAAAAGGCTCAGCTTTTATTAAGTTTGTCGGGGAGAATTCCCTTTAAGTAAATTATTTCAAGTTAGCTGTATTCGCTGCGAACTTTATAATCTATTTCTCCTAGGCAGATTTTTTTTTTCTGAGATTTACCAGCTCTAACCTGCCTATGGGATTTCATTACACTTCCTGTACAGAAAGGCTGCAATAAATGTGTAGTTGTGAAGGTTAATGTGTAGGTCATAAGCAAGTGAATTATTAAACTTCAGTGTAATGTCTGCAGGTATTCAGGTACAATTGCTTGGTTAGGACATAATCCTGGTGGTTTTTAAATCCTACAGGGTAGCCTGGCAGTACTGACCAAACTTAAACGTCTCTTGAAAGGGACTTAGCTAACAATTCACTCTGTCTTCACTTTGTCTTTTGTCCTCCACCACAGTGGTAAACAGCTCTGGCTTTTTACATCCCCTTCTGCTGCTTGTAGTCTTTCAAACATACCTATAAATATTTGAGAAGTTCTTTTAGCAAACATAATAAAGAAATAAAATGCATTTTTAAAGGCATATTCTCATTGTAGTATATGAAATACATATATGGTAGATAGAATACATCTGTCTGCTTCTTCAGATCCTCTTTAAAAATGAAGTGTAGTGTTAGAGTATGTATTTTACCAGAATCAGTTTCTTACTCTTTTTTAATTTATGAGGAACTTTAAATGTCAACCTGCTCTTTGGCAATTCATTATGACATTAAATAATAAAGTAATGGTCATTCTTTTTGGCAATTGTTTGGATTATTTATTCTTTTTTTAATCTTAAAATTAGTACATTCAGTTGTACATTCATGTGGTAAGGATTTTACTAATAATTGAATGCAGTTATTTTCCCTAGAGTTCATAATTCATTTTCAAATTGCTTAGACATAAAACAAGGTAACTTAGTTGCTATAAATAAAAATAAAACACACAATCTTATTTGTTGTTGAAAATAAGTTAATATTAACATTTATAAAACCAGAAGCTGGAAATATTGGAGAATGGATTAGTTGAGATGCAGATAGCAAACTGCACAATCAGGAATGCTTTTCTGAAAGGGGAACTCTGATCTCAATAGCTACTTTCACATGTGTGCAACCCATATGAATGCTAAATAGCATACTTTTTCAAAAACTAGGATTATATTCGGTCATGGGTGACCCAGAATATTGTATTCCATACCTACCTGTGCCCAAAAATTGTTACTGTCTCTTTAAGGCCCTGCATTCGGAAAATGGAACTGCGGAGGCTGGTGCCCCAGGCATTTTTAAAGTCAGCTGTAGCAAGCAGCTCAGCCTCTTTTGCCGCCTAATTTTTGCCTCTCTGGGCTCTTGGTTATTGCTGAGGCAGAGCTGTCTCTCTGGCTGCTTGCTTTGGCTCTTGGCTTCTTGCTATAGAGCTGAAGCAGCGTGGACAGAGGCGTTTCTTTTTTGGGTTATGTTTTGGGTTTGTTTTTTTCTCGTCTCGGAGAGGCTGCAGTTAGTGCCTCGGGGCGAATTCCACCAGCAGCGCCCCCCCAGGAGAGAAGACCATGAGTCGCCTCAGGCCAGCTGCCTTGCCTTGCCTGCTCTGCTGTGTCCTGCTGAGAGAAAGGCGAAGTTCCCCTGCAGGTTCTAGCCCCATGATCCGGAGGATACCAATCAGAGCTCCAGCCGTCGGGAAGATAAGCAGAGCAGTGGCGGGGAGGAGGACTGCCACCATTTCTCAGTTTGGCCATGGAAACACGTTCTCGGTTGCAGAGAGCTATCTTGGGGGGGGAGGGGGAGGAAGGGCGATATTCCATGAGATTTAGCAATATTGTGTCTAGCAGTTATTTACTGTTATTCTTTGCCTGTTGCTGCCCCTACTGTTAGTAAACTGTTATTTTTTCTACTTGTATTCATTCCTTGATGGTGGTGGAGAGGCATTGGTTAAGCTTATAAGGGGAAGCAACTAATTCCAGAATGTTTCTCCTTAAATTCTCTAAAACCAAGATATATTCATAAAATATAACTAGTGAACTAGTATAGCTAAGACATCTCTTTAGTTCTTCATACCCTTCCAGTGAGGTTTGTTGCTGTGGTTCCTTAACTTTACACTCATGTAGATGACAAGAGGAATTGCTTTTTTTAACTATCAAAAATTTAGCAATCCAGAAAACTATTTGGATCTTCTTTGAACACTGCTGAAAATATGCAAGAAGTTCTTGTTTTATTATACAGGACTAGCTGTGTATTTATGGTTTTCAAAATAATGTCCCTTTCCCTCCACCTCTATTACACCAGGAGAACAAAAGAATGACTGTACTGGCACAAACAAAGAGTCCACCTAACCCAGTATCCTGTCCATAGCAGCCAATACCTGGGGAAGACGATAGGATTAAAGAACTATAAATTATGCTGTTGCAAAGTATTCTCAAAGACTTCACTAATGTGTAGATCAGGGACTTCTGGAAAAAGGGATGTTATGCTGCTGTAAAGTATTCTCAAAGACTTCACTAACGTGTAGATCAGGGACTTCCAGAAAAAGGGATGTTGTCTCTGCATTTAGTAATCCACTACAGATTTCTCTATGTAGAAAAATCTTGAAATGTAACTACTGATCCTGATTGTCATCCCTATCAAAATGGCTTTCTATATAACTGTACCTATGTTGGAGGATGCCTTAAGATTGCGCATTTCCCTCAAATTTATGTGGAAAGTTGTTGAAAACCTGAGGATGGGTTTGATATTTCTGTCATGGTAGATTGCTGAAGAACCACAACAGTAGCTTCGTATCTGGATATAGCAGCACATAAGGGATTACTATGTAGCTTTGGAAATATGGAAGATGGGAAGTTTTCTGTGAAATGTAGAAGTGAACCTGACCCTGCTTCCATTATAGCATACTATTTGTCTCTGTGAAAGGTGTATTTCTATCTTCTATGGAATACAAAACTTCAGCTCTGCTCATGCAGCTTTTACCTACTGTTTGCCCTGGTGTACATGCTTACAGATTGCAATGCACACTGCAATATGTACTATAATTATATCTTTTTTTCAGATCAGATCATAATGCAGACTGCTTACTTATATTGGGTAAAAAGAGGAAGAAAGAAGCTTCCTTTAACTGTAGTCCTACAGCATGTTATTACTATTTAAAATTAAAGTACACGTTTATGCTCTTATCAAAAGAGAGAGATCCAGGTCTAACAGTCTGAGGACTTTTAAAGAAATCTGTGCTATGAAAGGGATACAGAAGTTTTCTCTGCATTGGCAACTTACCAAGCTTTGCATGTACTGGAATTTTGGGAGAACACTGCCAGAAAGAAAGGACCTTCTAGACTCACCGTGGAGCTACAGAAGTGATGGACTAAATCTGCAGCCATTTACCAATAACTGTAATACCATTTCAGAATTATACTGTCCATATATCATGAAAGTACTGGTAAAAGTAGATGAAATTCTATGGCTCTGTAAACTTCTGAACTACATTTTTTGTAACCATTTTCTTTCATGGAAGTCTTTACTTGGTATAAATTTGATACAAGTTGGTGAATTAATCAGGTTCTTAGGGATGACTTGAATGTTCTGCTCTATGCCTTACCTAATAACATACAGAACAAAGTACAAAAACCATCAGTGTCAAGGTAAAGCTTGTGTGTGAGATTTTTCACACCAGAACTATTAGGGTTTCCATGAGGGGGAAGGGAGCCCCTTGAACATCCAGCAAAGAATATCAGCTTCTTACTTTTTCTATTTTGGATAAAAGTTCATGCTTACAAAACCATAGGTCAAGCTGGGATAAAGCGCTTACCACATGTTTGCGTTGGACAATGAGCTGCGGCCCCTTATATTGCTGCTTAGAACTGGCCCTCTATTTTTAGTCAATAATGAAAACCTAACTGCCGTCCTGGGCAAGGGATCACCCCATTAAGGTAGAACAGGGACTCTTTGGAGTTTCAGAAAGAGTCCAGTGGTACTGACTCTGCCACAAAAACTATATATATATATTTATACATGTATATGTATAAATGGGAAAGCAGTACTCCAGGTACAAACCAGCCACAGGTGGCACTTGAGCAGCCCCTGTTCTGGACCAATAATCGACATCACCCCGACTGGCTAATAATCTATATTGAGTCAGAAGGGCCTGCAAACTCAACCATCATTGAAGAAAGCGAAGGTCTGAATTAATCAGTTTCTCCAGACACTTTGGCTTTAGATAAGGTGCATTTTTTTTTTTAGGAGCGTGCTACTGGAAGTGTAAAATTCTCTGGGACAATGCAGTTAGGCGAGGAGACTATGCTTCATCAGCAAAATTCCTTGGAGAACTAGTCATCATCAACTGCTTTGAAGGACCTTACCCTACCTGGCTGGAAGGAGGCTTGGTTGTGAAGTCACTTCACAGAATCACAGAATCACAGAATATTCTGAGTTGGAAGGGACCCACAAGGATCATCGAGTCCTTAGCCCTGTAAGGACGTCCCCAAGAATCGCATCGTGCTCCCGAGAGCGTGGTCCAAACGTTTCTTGAACTCTGTCAGGCTTGGTGCTGTGACCCCTTCCCTGGGAGCCCATTCCGATGCCCAGCCACCATCTGCGTGAAGAACCTTCAAACAGCACGAATCTCCTCTCCTCCGCGCACCGTGGCGCTGCGCGTGGCGGTTCCCCGGTGTCCCTGACGCGTCCCTCGCGTGGGGGTTTCACCCGCGGTTTCCCAGCCCGCCCGCTGCAGCCGCGCCCGCAGCGCTGCGGAGCGGAGCGGCGTCTCCCCGCCGCCGCCAGAAGGCG
>VZRJ01008176.1:0-29085 GCA_013397565.1 Ptilonorhynchus violaceus | reverse complement strand
CGCGGGATCGCCGGCCCTGCCTGCGCCGCGGTGCTCGGGCTCCGCTGCCGGGAGACGGCGGGAAGAGGGATGGGATGGGATGGGATGGGATGGGATGGGATGGGATGGGATGGGATGGGATGGGATGGGATGATGGGTGGTATCCGTGCGGCGGTGGGCCGAGGGGTGTGCGAACACCAGACTTTGCTCGGGGGTCTGGCGCTCGCAGGCAGCGCGGTGCCTGCGGGTGACTTGGGCTGCAGTGGGTCTTGGTGATGTTCGGGGGTACAGCGCCGGCTGTAACAGCTTCACGTTTATGTCACGCCAAGGCGGAGCCGTACCTCGGCGCTCCGGGCTTTTGTATCGGTCCCTGGTCTCCGTGCGCCCGTGAGGAGGTACGGCCCAAGCAGCAGCTGGCTAGGGAAACAACAGGCTTTGCGACTTGCTTTGGACCTCAAAGTCAAAAACGATCTCACAAGTCATCTCTGCGCAGATATCTGTGTTTTTAAGTGGGTAGATACATATGGATTAAAAATTAAATTATGCATTTGGATTGCGTTTCGTGTGAAATGCAACTAGTTTTCATTGTGACCTCTGCTAGTTTGAAACATTAAAATAAGTGTTCTTGTAATCACCGGACCGTTTACAGAGTAGCTACTTCTTTATGTATTTAGGTTTTTTATGTGCCTTTCTACCAAGTAAAGAGAGAAACATAAAAATTGTTATTTGTTGAGACTGAAGTGAAAAAGAGACAAATTATAATTTAGATGTCTGCTTTTTCAATGTGAGCAGCAGTTATGCTAAAGCTTAGGAAAAACTAATTTCACAATCACACTCTTCTTGAATATAAGGCATAATTCGAGTTTATGTTTTGTTTGCAGCCTTATATTTAGTTTTGACTCATGTAAGTTTTGCTTTCAACATACTATTAAAATTTAATGACCCAAGATGCTAGATTTGCTCTCTTGGCATACGAATCTGCATAATTTGAAGCCTCAGTATGGCAGATCAGTATTAAACTAACATGTGGAAGAATTTTATCTTTAATAAAATAAGATTAAAATTAATATAAAAAGTTGTCTTTTCATTGAAAAAGCTTTTATCTTCTAGGATTAAAGCAAAATAGAAATTGTTTATTCGGCTATCGCAACTGAAATTGAGCACTTTTCTATGAAGCTGCATTATGTAGTATGGTATGTTTGTTAAACTGTCTGATCAGTTGTAGTTTATTTTGTTACGGAGTCAAATTGGTGAAGGCAGTGGGCCATTCCCATACAGTCTGTTTCCCTGTCTGTGTCTTCACAAATGCTGCCAGCAAATATGAGATAGTAGGCATCTACCCCAAATTCCCATTCTCTCTTTCTGCTCTATAAAGTCTCTGCTTTGTAGCTCAGTTAGCAAAACTCCTAGTGTGGGTTACCAATGAGTGCCAGGAGAAGGACGATTCCTTCTGTTAGTGCAAGTTTTTCTCATACCTCCAAAAATGACACAAGGTAGGACAAGAAGTTTGTTCTTGTTTGTCTTGCAGTGATGACAAAGACATTAGATGGGATCTTAACTTGCAAAACTTGACCAAGAAACTTTTGTAATACCATAGGCAGGGTTTTATTTTGTATAGAAGTAAAATTAAAAAGAATAGGGGATGATTCTTCTTCACTGTTGTGGGCAAATATCTTTCAAGATTAACTGTAATGATGGATTTGTAAAATCTGAAAGTATTGAGTTTCTATATATCCTCAGAACTAGGTATGAATTATAGATTTGTGCATTTTGAATCATTAGTCATCTTCATTTGTACTAACTTTTCAAAATAAGTTATTGTTCAGAATTGCTACTGCTTTGGAAGACTTTGGAAATAATCTATATAGGCTTTGAATTGTGGTGAGAAATTTAAGATGGGAATTAAAAGTTATATCTTAAAATGCACTGAATGCATAATGACTAAAAATAATGAAGAGAAATTTGTAAGGAGAAAGGAAGGTGGTGGTATGCAGAACTTCAGAAGGATTGTCTTCTATTTGTTGCTTTTGCATTGCTCTTCTAGGTAACACTAGGCAAAATTTTTTTTGTCACCTATGGAAGAGGATAGTTATACTTTTTAAAGCACTGATGTGAAAATTAATCCAAAACATAATTAATATTTAATTATTTGACATAGATGCTGTCATAAACTTGCAGCTGAAATTGTGCATTGGAAATGGAAGTCTGGATCTTGAGCTGTATGATGCTCTCCCTTGATTTAGTAATTTGCTGTAAGTAATAGGATAACAGATCAGAAACTTAAGGGACTTAAATTATTTCTCCAGACTAGGAGAGTGACATATATGTATCAATTTCTTACATATTATTTAAGCTGCTGTCTTCCTAAATGTGCTCATGTGAACAAAACAAGTCTTACTTCCTTTGTTGTAACAGTCTTGAAGTTTATCCTGAGGCTTTCCTCTTGCACTGCTTTTGAAAGTGTTTGAATAATTGCACATTTTAGTTTTGTTGTTGTTAGAGTATGTAAGAAAATTGGATGTTTTATGAGCCTGCCATCTTTTAACTGCTTTGTGAGAGGTCAGTAAGAGATAAATAAGACTGTTTTGAGGATGTGTAAAGCTGAGGTACAGAGACATATACTGTCACTTGAAAAACTTTACTGTCACTTGAAAAATGTAGGGGTCTGCTAGTGGAGCATGGCACTCTAGAGCAGCAGTTTTCCAAGTCAGGATGATATTTTTGGGTATCAAAAGTTTTGAACTAGTAGTACAGGCTATAAATGGCTTTGATTCTTATGACTGAGTTTTAGGCATTTAAGTCACATGGCCAAACGTTCCCAATTCTTAATTAGGATGTTGTCTTAAAACGTTGTATGCTCGCGGCTGTGTATGTGCTACATCTAAACAATGTTGTAATTTAAAGGTAACACTTTCATAAACCATTCCATTAAACATGGCTACATTTTGTCACTTTTGAGTACACTGTTACTGGTATATTAGTATAGAAAGTGTTCTGTATCATTGACGTACTCTTTTTTTAACAGAAAACTTTGCTTAAACTTTGACATTGGGTTTAAACCGAACAGAGCGGGTGATTCTTTTGACGTAGTTTAACAGATTTATTGTTAACAAGTCAACAGAAATAAGCCCCTTCCAAATCAGTCCGTGGTTGTTCAAGAATTGTTTAAAAATAATTTGATTAAACTATTGGAAGTTCTATGAATAGCTGAATCTGGTTTCTGTGGAACTGTGCTTAGTAACTCTGGAAATCCTGGCATATAAAAAAAAATATATAAATTGGCTTTGACAATTTTTTTTTATTTTTTTATTGGTTGCTTTACTTGTAGCTTTTGAGAATCCCTCTGTGGAGGATTCCTTAATTTTTTTTCAAAGACTTTTGTGGGACATAAGGGCTGGCAGCATCCTGGTTTAATAATTGTAGCTTTGTGAAGAAGCTTGCTCTGTGAAGTGTAAGATGTATTGTTTTACGAACTTGTCTGGGTATATGAGTGACACTCAGACTTGTCATGCTGATATCTGGAGTTCCATTTGTATGTTTATGCATTACTACTCTTCTGCGTGGCATACAGCTGGATGCTCTATTTCAGGAGAGCTGTTGTGCAATATTTGCTTAATCTCCTCCCTCTGTGTCTGTGCATCTAGCATGAGTTGGCAGCTTTCCATCTGTTTGTTAAAAAATGTTTTTCATTACCTATATATGGCAGAAAATATCTGTCCTTTGTCATATGCAAAGAGCTTCTCTGGAGCTGATCTTTATTTGATATGTTGAAACTGGAAGGAAGAAACTGAAGTTGACAGGTTGCTCTTGTGTTCAATCTTCTCAAAACTTTCAGAACTGAAGAAGGTACATTACCTGTTTAAGCATCGGGTGACTGCTTTTCTTTCATGTTTCAATCAATTTCTCTCAATTTTCTACAGCTCTTCCAGACACTCAGAAACTGAAATTTACTGAAATATGGCTTTCAAAAATGTAACACTGTAATATTAATCACATGAGTAATTTCATGTATTCAGGGCCCATTAAATTATAAAATTTTCCAGGTAGAAAGCATGAAAGACATGATACTTATTTGAAACTTCGACAAGGATTAGCAGTTTAAAGAATATGACAACACTGTTTTTCAGAGCTTCTAAAATGAGTTTACATATCCCTGAATTTAGTATCTGACCAGTCGTGGTCAGAGTTACCTTAATAGAACCATTTGTTTGTACTGGCTAAATGGACAGTGGTATAACAGAGTATAAACTTCTTACACTAATAGATGTTAATGTTGAGTAGTTTTAATCCGGAGGAAACACTGAAACAATTTGATTGGAAACACAGGAAATAAATGCTGGTGCAGATTGCCCAGAGATTTCTGGCTATGTTACTAAATCCAGGTTTTAAACTCAGAATAATTTTTATTGCAACAAATTTATTCTTAAAAATTTCAAGTATTTTAAGTAGTTCGGTCAAACAGAGTTCCTGTAATCTGTTTCCTGTTATGCACAAGTCATGGAAATGCTGATTTCTGACTACACATTTGCTGACAGGGCTACTTTCATTTCCATGAGGAAATCATTGCAACTAGTCCTCAGTGAAGGGAAATGGAAGGACTGGTTGCTCTTGCTATCCATGACTTAATTTGTTTTGTGTGCAAAGTTGGTCAGTACTGCTTCATTGTAGGCTTGTTTAAGTGAAGTGTTTACATGTATTTGAAGTCTTGTTTTCTCTAATGGCTTGCTGTCAGGGGACATCTGTGCCGTAGATACAAAACAGCTTTCTTACGGTAGTATAGAATACGAAATCTCAACACGAACACCAACTTCTGAAGAGAGTTTTGTTAGCTCTGAGAAAGCAGAAAACTGCTAAAGAACTTCAGAGTAATTAAATGGTGCCTGTATGGAAAGGAGACCATTCACATTTTGTGTTCTCATACACAGTTTTACAGTTGTTTTCTATCGAGTAATGGCAGGATAACCCTCAACAAATGGTGGTTTACCTGCAAAAGACATTCAGAATGGTCTTTCAAACTGATCTGGAAGTCTGTTACATAGAACCTGTTATACATGACAACAGAGGATCCTCCTTCTCCAGGATACAACTTGTAGAAGAAGAATCTGCATCTGGCTTCGCTGTCTGTTACAGCAGTGCATGGAAATTGCTTCTGAATGGGAATGGAAGGTTTCATCAGTTTCCTCCACTATGTGCTGCATTAATTTATTTTTGAGTAGGCCAGTACTGGTCTTTTAGTGATCACAAAGGAACTATTACTGTTGTGCCTACGAAGGAGCAAGTAAAAACACACAATGAAGAAATAGTGTCTAGACACACAATTACGGTGTACAGAATTCTATGCAGTATGTGTGGGCAGGAGAAGCGTTGGCAAAAAACAACCAAAACACAAACAGTGTTGATGGCATATGTGCATGTAAGAGGATAAATACTTGGCTTTTGTAAATTGAGCAGCTTTTCCTGTTAGCCACCACATACATCTGTCTCTTTATCCTAAATACAGAGCCTTAACTCTGATTGCTGCTCTTCACGAACGTAACTACTGAATGGAGAAGTTGTGGAGAGGTTGTATAGCTTTTTCTAAAGCAGAAAAACATCTGCTCTCTGCATTGAGATGCCATATTTAATTTCGTTTAGGTACCCGTGTCTCCAAACATGAGTAGAATTGTCATCAGGTTAGCCATCAGAAGTATTGGTCACGTGGAGTTTTGAAGTCTAGGTGTTTGTGCTTTTAGATAGAGCCTGGTATTGGTAAGATAGATTATACTTCACATTATGTTTACAAGTGAAGACGTCTTTTAGTTGTGCCAGACTTAAACCCCATAGGCCCTCAAATCTGGGAGCTTGCTTTTGACTTGCTGCTTTGTTTAAACTTCAATATATTTTGCACGTAGGCTCTTAACCTCTGATAACTATTGGTAGTGTATAAGAGATGTGGCTTTAAGGGGACTTATTTTAATTGAGGAAAGTATCTGTTCTGTTTCTCTGTCATACTTTCTACTATCCAATGTGAAGTCAGGAACAAGAGTAGGACTGACTAGAAAACCTAATTTAAGTGAAAAAATTATTTCCTTTGCAGTAACCTTCAGTTACAGTTGGGGAACAAGATAATGATGGCAGTTGGTTGTTCTGGCTCATTCCATTCTCTGAAGATTTGTATGGTTACATTTCTGACGGTTTATCAGGAAGGCTGCAGCCAGAGGCTGGGTCATGCTATGTTAGCCTTCCTGCATTTCTGAAGTGGCAGGAAATTTATGGAACTCCAGTCTACAAAAGGCCCCATTAAAAGCTTCCATTATGAAAAGTTCAGAAGCAGCCTTTGTTCAGCACATTTTGATCAACATGTTGATTTAGCTAGAAGAAACACCTTACAGCAAAGAACATTTCATAAAGAATTTTATTAGTTTTTCTGAAAGAAATGCCTAACACTTATTTGTAGATGCTTGTCTCTAAATTTGGGTACAGTAACAACTTTGGAGTAGTTAAATAAGAATTATATTCTGTATTCTAATTGAAAATACCAGTGAAGTCTTAATTATAATGCAGTGGCATTCAAGGTTTATATTCAGTAACTACGTAAAGTTAATAAGTTAGTGCACCAGTATTCAAAGTTATTGTGGGCTTCAAACTACAAAAAAAAATGTTTAGATGGGGTGAAAGGGGAGAGGAACTATTTAGGCTAGTACTTGAGTACGACAATATTTTTTTAATGTTGCATTTTCTACTAATTGGTGTTCTTATCCCTCTTTTATTGTTCAAGCTTGTAAAAGCCTTGCTCTGTAGAGAGTCCTTTGCTATATTTTCCTCTGTTCAGTTTAGTTCTGCTTGTACTTTTTACAGACTGTAATTGCACTGATACAAACTGATCTGAATTTTGGTGCACTTTTTTAGGTTACAGCTTACTGCAACCATAGGAACTATGATTTTATAGTTTTTTTCCTCTTTGATTTTGTTTTTCCCTATGCTTGGAAGAAGTAAAGCAAATAATCCTGGCTAATAATCTGTATCAAAATGCCTTCGGTTATTTGTAAATTTATGTGTCTGCATGTGGTATCCTTTAAGGCAACATGAAAAGTAGCAGAAGTGGACTTAATACCGTGGCTGTTGTGAAGTTCTTCCATCCACCCTTGATTGCTTCTACTTATTTAAGATGGCAGATCCCTGGATGCCTTCTCCTCCTTGCTCCCACCTCTTCTGCTGAGCAATGGAGCTTGTTTGTGTCCTTGCAGTGATCTGGATCAGTGATTCTTGGTTTTGTTTGCCAGCTTTATTTTTCAGCTGTATGATTTCCCTGATAAGGTTTGCCTTATGGCTGCACAAGCCAATTTTTGCAGAACTGAATGGACAGAAATGTTTGGAAGGGTATATGACCAAATTCTCAGACTTCTCTCACTGGCAATATAGAGCTGGCTTTGTTAAAAGTCCAGGATTTTAAAAAGGATGTGAAAGTACTTGAATGCATCCAGAGGAGGACAAGAAAGCTGGTGAGAGTGGTGAAAGACATGTCCTGTGAGGAGCCACTGTGGACTTTGGACTTGTCTAGTTTGGAGAAAAGGAGGCTAAAGGGTGACCTCTTTGCTCTCTACAGCTTCCTGAGTGGGGGAAGTGGGAAGGGAGATGCCCATCTCCTCTCGCTGGGAGCCAGGTATAGGATGTGTTGGAATGGTTGAAAACTGTGCCAGGGAAGGTTCAGCTGGACACTAGGAGGCATTTCTTTTCTCTGAGAGAATGATCAAACACTAGAATGGGCTTCCTAGAGGTGGTGGTCAATGTCCTGAGCCTGTTGGTGTTTAAGGGGCATTTGGACAATGTCCTTAACACCATGATGTAACTTTTGGTCAACCCCATAGTGCTCGATGAGTTGGACTAAATGATCACTGTAGATCCCTTCCAGATGAAATAGTCTATTCCATTCTATGCTATACCGTCCTGTTCTTCTTTCCCTTCCACTCTGAACACGCACACAGTTTTCCTGAGGGCACGCTTCTGCACCTGTTATAGAAGCAGCATTATGGATCTAAAGTTTTTGAAAAGAGGAGGGGAATGGATAGTCTGACAGAAAAACTTTTATAGTAGCAGTTCTATTATGCTGTGCCTTGCCTTCCTTTCATTTCTGTTGTTGCTTTCTGCTGTCAGGAGGAAGTTCATCATAATGCCAGAGGTCATAACTTGGCTGAGTTTATTAATGAGTGTTTAGGGCAGTGTCTCAGTATTAATAGGTATGCCTTACTTACTGGAAAGTGTTTTAAAACTAAACTTAAGAATAGACAAAGAGAAGCTACTTATGAGAAGGAAAAGATCAGTGATATTTATTAAATTTAATTTAGTATTTTATATTTTTTAATTTTAAATTAATTTTACAAAAACCAGGAAAAGATAAATGAAATGTGAAGGATTGGGGGAGTAGGATATCCAGTAATTCCAAAGTGTGAATTTTAGTTCATGGAAAATAATGAAAGATATGAGAGAGGATGAAGAGAGCACAATATTTTGTATGTGTTTAATACAATGGGAAGCAAAAGAACACAAGACCGCTAGAAATCTACAACAGAAATGTCTTTGACTATAGTCTAGAAATATGTAATGTGCTGCTAGTAGTAGCAGCTGAAGTGATTTTAGTTTGGTTTGTATATAGGGGATTAATGGGAACTAACAGCAACTGGTAAAAAAACTGAAGAATTAGAAATAATTCACTTCCTGAAACTTGAGCAGTTATTAAAATGCATAGGTTCAGCATGCTGTGTTTCATAGTTCTACTTTCTGTTTATTTTTAGGGAGAAAGGAACAATGGCTTTGATGTCCTCTATCACAACATGAAACATGGACATTTGTCAACAAAGGACTTAGCAGATTTTATTAGAGAAAGGTAAGTATTTATCCTATATATTTAATATAGTGCTTTTAGGGTTTATTGTTTATCATTGTGTTTAATGATAAAGTGCAAAATATGTAAACAAAATATATAAAGGTGAATTATCATTTTAATATATCTCTTATATCCTACAGGAATATCTTTATTTATTCCATTCACTTAGAACTGAATAGGGACTCTAAAACATCAATAAGCTTCTAATTTTTAAAAAATGAGAGTAAAAAGCCAGAACTGTCACATTAAGTGTCCAGCAGTTTATTTAAATTAATCCAAATTTTTCATTTTGTTTGGAAGAAAAATGATAATTTAAAGTTGCAAAAATTCTCAGTCTTACAGTTTTTGACTATAGATGCAAAATTAGGCTATTAGCAACTGCTAGTATAAACTTTAGAAAATTATACTTTCAGGTGTTAGGGCACTGGTTTGTTAAAGAAAGAGAGAAAAACATAGGGACAGAAAAATATTATGCAGCAAATAAAACAGGTTCTTCTGTATGGGATGGAAGGAATAGGACTGAAATCTGCAAACATGACAACTTCCAAACAGGTGGCCTAGTACTGCTTTTAGTTCTTTGTGAAAGACTGCTGCTGCTACCCTGAACATAAGGATTTCCCTTCTGAACAAAATTGACTGTATGTCTACTTCAGAATTTTGTCTTCAGTTACTGACACTAGATGACACATGGAAAATAGTTGCAAGGTACTGATTGAGGACCTGTTTCGATGATGGTTTCTTGCAGTAGAAGTCACTCCAAAAAACTGGAATTCTTCAAAATTTAAGCTTTGGCCTCAAACAGATCACAATTTACGAACTACTTTTAAAATGTAACCACCACAAATCTGACAGATACTCCATTGAACTGACATTTGCATAGTTTCAAAGTGAATTGGAGAAAATTACAAAAAGCTTTTCACTGAGTAGAAATGGGTGAGTTCCAGAGTCCACATTTAATGGGCAGTCTCCTTTTGGAAGGACTGTATTACAAAAGGAATCGTGTGTTTTAAGAATCCCTGATTTCAGAGAATGCGTTGTGAAGCCGCAAAGGGATTTAGTGAAATCCTGTATTGGATTGAGCAGAGGGATATTACACTGTTCCCATTTAGTATGAAATGCTTAATGCTTCACGAACTTGCACTTTTAATATTTGCCTTGTGTTATCTGTGTGAGTTCCTGAATCTTCGTTCGGATTTAATTTTTGGAATCATTCAAGTTTTATAGCAGCATGTCATGAACCTAAGCTGTACCTTACTTGGACGCGTTTAAGTTTGTTGGTTTTACATCCATTAAGTTTAGATTTACCTCCATATTTACGTGAGAAACTGTCTCACTCACTGTGCTTCTTGTCTCCGTTATGTTGTATTTCTTTGGGCATGCTGCATTTTATTCGTATTGGTCCTAAGGTGAAAAGTCTCAAGTAAATGCATAAAAAATAACTTGATGTTGTATCTGGCTTGTTTTCTTTGCTTTATTATCCTGACGTAAGTAAAACAGTTCTTTCTACACGAAATCCCTATTGCATTGTATTTTTTTTAAATCTATAAGCTTCTGCAAATTAAGTTTTAAAATTTTTAAATAACTTTTAAATTGTGTGCCTTTGCAGTCAATAAATAAAATCTTTGGACCTTTTTCCACATGTTAAAATGTTTCAACTAAAGTTTCTGCCAACTATTTCTAGTGATTCGTCAAGAAGCGGACAAGGGGTTTTTCCCCATTTAAATAACATTTAACGATTAACATTTAATGATTAATGACCATGTAGTCAATACATGAAGATCTGCACATATACTTCATCCTCAATGAGAGGTCAAGAAATGTTTTTTCCTGTGCATGGATCAGGATGTGCCAAGGGGATATGCAGCCATCTTATGGCATTTTTTGTAAGATCTGTGAAAAAAATTCAGTTCTTGTTAACTCACTAAGATAGAATCTTAGTGCTACATTGCAATTTATTTGAGAAAACTGAAATATAGTTCCTTAATGGTAACTTGCCTGTATCAGTGATGCACACCAGCTGCACTGAATTCAGTCCTTTCGAGTGACCTTCTCTCATCAGGATATTAAATCTCCGTTGTGTATTCTTCAGGCCTGTTTTTCTGCTGTATCTCAGTAAGCCAGGCTGGAATTAACAAAAAGCAGTTGAATAACAAATAGATATTCTTTTCAAGTAAGGGATGATTCACTGATCAATCACAGCCTAAGCTGTGAGTAGTTTGTGAAATATGGTTTAGATTCAAAGAAATGGAAAGACTTCAAATGTTTGGTGTCCTCACTTTACTAAACATGTTTGAGAGTCCATATCCATGCAGTGAAGTCCTTTGCTGCTGTTGTGAAGTTACAGTGGGATGTCAGTCAGCTTCCTGGGAAATAAAAATGGTTCAGTAGAACACATTTTTTCGCATGGGTCAAATTCTTGGTCTCAAAAAGAAATTGGATTGGGCAGTAGTTCAGCATTATTTTACAATGGTCCAGTTGTCTTGTCCACAATCTATTTTCCACGTTTGTTTATTGCAAAGAAGTTAAGAGATGTTGCATACAATTATCTATTTTCCTTCTTCTGCAGATTATAGTCTGAATATTGTTTTACAGTACTGTTTTCTGCTGGAAATATGTTTAGAGGTTAAGCAACATTTACTATGAGCCACCTGGATCTAGTGTTTTTATGCCCTGATTTTTGTGTACCTGATTTTCTGAACTCTTAGCTTTGAAAACTAAACTTGCATAGATTTGAACTTCACATCTGTTCTTCCATTCCTTTTTACACATTGGCCTTTTTTCTATTTTCTGGAAGTGGAGACATTAGAGAGTGAAAACTGGAAACTATTGAATAGGTAGAGAAAGATCTGAATTGGTGTTAATACTTTTAACAATTTGAAGTCCTTACACTTTCTAGGTACAGCAGTCATCTGGTCAGTCAGGATTGCTGGCGTCTCCAGACTAGCCAAAAAATTTACTTTTTAATGAAGTGATTTCACATGGAAAGGAGAGATGGCTCAGTACAGTTGGATGTACAGACAGCTTAGGGCACAAAGAACACATGTCTGTATGAAGCCTATCCCTGTTACTTGTGGTATTCAGAATAGTGTTTTAGTTATGTGTAGCCTGACTAGGGAAGAGTGTTGTTTCCTTTTCTCCAGCCTTGGAAGTAGTAGTGACAAAATGTGTAAGGCATGGAATAACTTTTTGAATTATAATTAGCTTAAGCATTTTTTTAAAAAAAAAGTCTTTCAAAATTTCTGTAAGAACATTCTGAGATTGTAAAGTCATTTTCTCTGAGAAAAACAAGTGTTTGAAATGTATTAATTTGTAATAATATTTCTCTGCTGTACCTGGTCTTCCTACTGGATATCCCTAGAAGGAGCAGCTTTCCTCCTTGTCCATGTTCAGTGAGTCAATACCAATACAATTTTCACTTTTTTTGGTTTTGTTCATGAGTATTTGTTATTGGTCAAGTACTAAAAGAACTGGCAGCCAGTTGGATCTGTGGTTCAGAAGTTTGTCATCTGAAGGGAGTGAGTTTTCTGGCAGGCAGTCTGCTCAATGTTGGTAAATCTTGAGTGGGACAGGTTATCTGTCTGCTGAAAGATTAGATAAAAGTTCTTAGAATCATCAGAATCATAGAATGGTTTGCATTGGAAGGGACTTTAAAGATCACCTGGTTCCAACCCCCCTGCTGTGTTCAGGGACACCTTTCACTAGATTGCTCAATGCCGCATCCAACCTGGCCTTGAATAAAGGCCATGCTTTCTTGATAAAGCATATAGAAATCTTTGGTTTTTTGAGAAGTGAAAGTAAGAAGCTTGAGCTCCCTGCATAGCTCTTTTTTTAAATTGGGGGAAGATTTTGTAGGTGAACTGTCTTTTGTTTGTGTGTATTTAAAATCTAAACTGTTTATATCTAAAAAATCACTCTGCTTATCTAGGAAAGAAATAGGTACAGGAATGTGTTTGCATTTCTCCAGGAGTCTTTAATGTTTTTCAGCACCTGTTGCCTGTAAGCATCGTAAAAAGAATCTTACAGATGAAACTGGCAATGCATATGTTTCCGTTTAACTTTTAAATGTTTAGCAGATCCCAACAAAGACATATGTTCAAATGGGTGAAAATCAATTTACTGAGAAAATCATGGTCAGTTGATATGACAAATGCAGATATACATTCCCAACTGGTTGTCTTTCAGTTCTTAGTGTTTTTAACTGATGTATGTTGATACTCTGTGGTGAATTGCAGAACTCCTGTTTTATGGAGATTGTTTGGGTGTGCTGTAAAGTCATTCAAAGAAGAGGAATGGGGATTTTGGGCAGAACT
This sequence comes from Ptilonorhynchus violaceus, assembly GCA_013397565.1. NCBI lineage: Eukaryota > Metazoa > Chordata > Aves > Passeriformes > Ptilonorhynchidae > Ptilonorhynchus > Ptilonorhynchus violaceus. The sequence goes on along the minus strand of VZRJ01008176.1, from coordinate 15,933 downwards.
CTCGTGTTTAAAAAATAAACAGGAAAAATAAGGCAGTGAGATAGAAGACATGTATTGTTCATCATGGTAATTTAGAAAAAATCATTATCTATGGTTGGTGCATATGTGCTTGCTGCTGTGCAGTATGCAAGATTTCCAAGCCCTGGAAATTTGTAGTTTTTCTTATCATCAAAGATATGATTATATGTGGAAGGAGGATAAAGTTAATTGACTTTTTTTTTAATGGTGAATAACTTTGCAATGGGTAATATTTAAAATGAAATTTGTTTGATGCATATTGCCATTTAATCCCTTTCTCCAAATAGATTTCCAACTAACTGAATAGTTATTTTGGAAGTTCAGTAGGTCTTAATACATGTCCCTCTGTTTCAAGTGAATACTGCTATTTTGTTTTCATATTTTCACAAGACAACAGTTTTTGCTTGGAAACTGCTGCTGTACAGGAGAAATAAAAGTCTCTGTCTCAGGTTATAGTCATGATGTAATTTGAGAGAGGGGTGAATTCTTCATCTGCCTTTTTTTCTTCTCTCTTGTCCCTGTGTAAAGGTATTGCACAGCAGGAAAGAAATTGCTCCAAGCTTTTAAAGAAAAGACAATTACAGTATTTACTCAAATCCAGGATGTTTCTAAATCTAAGTTGACACTGCATAATGAATATTGGTTTAGGGTGAAAAAATTAAAATGCTTTGTATCTTTAATAATAGGAGGGTGAGGAAGATTGATAGGGAAGGACTTGCAGGGAGTTACTACTGTAATAGGTGATTCCGTGGCAATTGCGCCTGCAGAGGCTCTAAGGAGGAAATCTGTGCCAACCCCTGGCTTTTGCATTGCTAAAAGACAAGTGAAATTGTGTGTTCAAGTGAAGGAAAATATAATAACACTTTGTGTAGGGAACAATTTTTTACAAACTGAGACAACCTTCTTTAAAAATTAGTATAAACAGTGGAACACAATACTTACCATTGCATGTTCTTTGAGTTTCTAAACTCGAATATCAGTATGCAAAGAGCTTAAACAAGGGAAAAAACAACCTACCCCCTACAACAAGAATAAACAAGACCTCTAATGTGATTGCTCAGTAAACATTTCTTGTTTATTGAGAGGTTTTCATTACAAATGCATTTTATTTTGTTGCTGTGTAACCCCCTCCTGTTTAGACAGTGCTAGGTAGGTGATTGTTATTGCACTTTATTCTGTCTGTTACTAAAGAATGTCAATGGCAGTTGAGAACAGCAAATAGAGAGGAAGGAATTGTCTTTTTCAAGCCTTGAGTTCCTAGCTTTTACTTGTTCTGTTCCCTGCAATGTACTGTTGCACGGTTCTTAGATTATTTTTTTAAATATACTAATGTGATTTTTTCTACAGGTTTTGAGAGGTCATTTGAATGGAGTAATTTTTAACTAGAGTAATAAGTTATCTGTTTTGCACCTTTAGAATGCATATTCAGTCTTCAAATATCTTCAAAATTTTGATTATGCTTTTGATCGCTTTCTTTGGCAGGGCTACCATAGAGGAGACATATTCAAGGTCAATGACAAAACTAGCCAAATCAGCAAGCAATTACACACAACTTGGGTAAGTAAGTGTACCTAAGAGAGAAAATAAGTGACTGAATACATGCTAAGAATCAAATTTGGTTCTGAATATTTTATTGATAATGTTGAAGGTTAGTGTAACTTTGCTGCCTTTAAAAATGATTGCTGATTCTTTAGTAACCATGCAAAAAATCATGCGGCTATGACAAAGGAAAAAAACAACACAGTTCTTTAAAACTGAATAAAAAGACCAAAGCCCGGACATGGAAACACTGTCTGTTCCTCTGTGTTTGGGGCTGAATTCTTTTCGGATATAGTGACTTCCAAGCCTATGGAAATTATTTTGAAGAGAGAACTGCAAATGTGGCAGTGAATTTATTTATTTCTGTTATTTCTGATTTTTGGAGTGTTACCTGTCTTCAGAGATGTTCAGAATGAGACTTTTCCATGGATTTATTCCATAGTTAAATGAAATTTTGATACACAGGCTATATTTTTAAAAACTGAAATGATTAATGGATGCTTTTTCGTTGTAAAGATTAGGGCAACGAGAACTCAGACTTCTTAGATGAAGCTACATTTTTTTTTTTATTTGTAATAATGTCATCTAGAAATGTGGGGAGCTTTCATCAGTGGATAATTTGATGATAGTTGTTGCTGCTCATTAAACTAACAAGCAGATACAGAGCCTTTGAACATCAGAGCTTTAAAACCCATCTTAGTATTGATTTTTTTTGCAGCATTAACCTGGAAAGTGAGGCAGAAGTGTATGTTTAGAATAGCTGGAGAAAGTCCATTCAGCCCAGAAATCTGAATCTGAGAAATGATCCCACCTCTTTGTTCATCTTTGTTAATCAGTAAATCCGTTTTAGTGGCACACCATCTTCGCAGTATTTTTTCCTCCATCTTGTGGCTGCAATGATGTAAGACAACTAGATGCTTAACTAACCAAGAAATTCCTGATTTGTTCACGCTGTTCAAGTATATATGTAATAATACTTAGTAGATATTAAATTATTTTAAGCTGGTTTTGCACTATCTTGTCACTTGGCATTACTTTATGCTGATAGGATTAAATGAACTTTGCTGTATTTTACTTGCTAAAGTCAATGCATGTAAAACATAAAACATGGAAAAATTAGTAGATAGGATGCCAACTACATTTGGAACATATTTAATAAGAATTTATAGTGGTTGTTGGGGGTTTTGTTTGTTTCAATTTTAGGAAGAGAAGTGAACTGTAAACTTACTGATTCTCCTTTAGCACTACTCAAAAAAAAAAAATTGTTAGCTGAAAGAAAAAAAATCCAGATTAACATTAAGTATTAATTTCTTCAATCTAGGACATTTGCACCAGTTTGGGATGTTTTCAAAACCTCAACAGAAAAACTAGCGAGTTGTCACTTGGATCTTGTGCGGAGATTACAAGAACTAATAAAAGAAGTTCACAAGTATGGAGATGAGCAGATCAAAGCTTATAAAAAGGTTATTGATTTTTTTCATGTGTGTGTCCAATTACTTGTTAACATTAAAATCAAAATGATTTAGTTTTGACAACCGTGTGATATTTGGCAGACTAAAGAAGATGTTTCAGGAACATTAGAAGCAGTGCAAAATATTCAAAGTATCACTCAGGCCTTGCAGAAATCAAAAGAAAACTACAATGCAAAATGTATGGAACAAGAACGCTTGAAAAAGGAAGGAGCAACACAGAGAGAAATTGAAAAGGTAGCTCTGTCACATCTTTAATTGTGTTATTAATCAGTAACATGTTCACCTTCTATTAACAAGTGGAATGCTCAGAAAAGGTTAAATGTAGTTAAAAGTGGTGGTTGTGGCTATTTTATAATGTGCATGATATTTTGAATACCCAGTTATGTTTTTTTTATGCTTACTTCCTTATCTGTTCTAACTGTACTGTAGTTCTAACTCTTTACTTTGTAAAAACTTTCATTAAATGATTTGTGTAGTGGCTTTTACAGAAATTGCTTATAATTGTTTTAGAATTGTCTTATATTCAAATATATATTTCCTTGTGTAATACTCAAATACTCAATGCCCTTGTTACTGAACTCAGGAGTAACCGTGTTGTCCCTGCAATGAGATGAGGTAGCTAAGTACATGAGTATTTGAAGTCTGTTCAATAAAAGAAAACATGTTATCAACACTTTCAGTGCCATTTTAAAAGGTTGCAGTTTCATGGACCAGAAACTCAAGGGATGAATATCTTCAGTTGTATTTAGTACTGCCCTTGGTTTATGGAGGGAGGTTGATCCATTCACAGAATCACTCGATGTCTGAGGTTGACAGGGACCTCTGTAAGTCATCCTGTCTATCCTCTATGCTCAGGTAGGGCCACCTCAAGCCGATTACTCAAGACCACATCTAGATGGCTTTTTAGTATTTTCAAGTATGGAGATTCCAGGGTCTCTCTGGGCAACCTGTGCCAGGGCTCAGGTTCCTTCACAGGAAAAGGTGTTGCCTGATGTTCAGAGGGCACCTTTTGTGTTTTGTGTTAGTGCCCATTGTCTCTGGTTCTGTCACTGGGTACTCTGGAAAGAGCCTAACTTTGTCTTCTGTGTACCCTCCCTTCAGGTATTTATGTTTATTGATAAGATTCTCCCCAGGGCTTCCCTTCTCCAGGCTGAACAGTCCCAGTGGTCTCAGTCTTTTCTCATGGGAGAAATGCTGCAGCCTCTTAATCACCTTGATGGCTCTTTACTGGACTCTCTCCAGAATGTCCATGTCTCTCTTGCAATGGACAACCCAGAAACAGACACTATTCCGGTGCGGCCTCAGCAGTGCCGAGTAGAGGGGAAAGATCCCCTTCCTTGACCTGCTGGAAGAAAAGTAATTTCTTGTTTTCAGGAATCTAGTTGGGAGAGGAAAGCGGCCGTGTTTCGTTGTCTCTAACTGTAACTTCTCATATTAAATATTGATTCCTCTGGCTATTTCCATTTCAATTAACTGCTCTGTGTAGGACTTTGTTCTTGTTAGAATCATCTTTGTGCTTTTTGTACTGCTATCTTGATGGAGCAGATAGAGTTGGTTATTATCTTTTCACTGATGACAGAAGTGATTCTGTTGACTATGTTCCAAATGTTTTATCTTGGTATAAATCTAGCTTTCTTTCCCTCAGCTTCTGTCTCAAATGACAGTTGATATTGGATTCTAGACATGAATGAGAAATGTGTGTTGGCAGATGTTTTCCTGCCCGTATATTCAAAGTATAATTTTTCTGAATTCTTGTAAATAGAGTTTCAGTAGGAAAAGTTGACTTGATGGAAGGCTTTTTAAGTTGTAGCATTATCCTTGTTCATTTGGAAACAAAAAAATGCTCAGCATGACAGACGTCTAGATGAGAAGGGAAAAAGAGGAAGCACTATAGGAGGAAGGTTATTTTTTTAATGCTTTATGCATCTTCCTTAGATACAATTAGGTCATAGCTGAATGCTCTGCAAGTACTTAAAAAATGTTTCCAGTGGGAGCAGGTAACTGTCACTATCAAATCTCTTCAGTCATGCCTCTATCCAAGTTTACACTTCCAATTTCATAAACAGAGTGACCAAAGATTGAATTCGTTTATTTTTCCTTTGGTAGAAAATAGATTTATTATTTTCAGTGCAATATGAAAACTATTTACTGTCATAATCACAGAATAACTGCTTTATCAGAAAACAAGGGATCTACACCAGTATCCTAGGAGTTTATCACAAAGCCAAATGCTTGGAGAAATACTTTATTGAAAAATCTGAGGAGGTATCTGAGACCTTGCAATTTTCATTGCAGCTAAAAGTTAATACTAACTTGTGTAATAATTTCCTGTTGTACTCTGACATGTGAACTTCTCTATTTATGGTGACTTAACAAAAAATACTTGACTGATCCTTATTCTTTCACTTACTATAAATCTGGTAAATACAGTTCTAGCAATTGCTGCACCTGAGAATAGTCACATCCTGTTTTCAGAAGAGATTACTAGTTAATCGTACCGTGTCCACGTGTTTTATCACTTTGTCTGTCCTGATGAGTAGTTAGTTTTTTAATTGCTCTTCAACAGGTAATACTGAGATTCTGCTCATTGTTAAACATGATAAGAGACGGAGAATGTTTTTGTTTTCTCAACATCCCTTGCACATGGGGTTCAATTAAATAATGCTTTACAAAAAAAAAACCTTTTTGAAGTCTTTTAACTTGGCATTTCCTTCCTTTTTGGTGATTAAATTTGGAATCATCTTATTGCAGAGCAGTCTTAATCAATTTTAAAAGCAAGATTTCATGGAGAACTTTGTATTTTCAGCATAGTAAATGGCAGTTGGGAAACAAAATAGGACTGTGTGCTTCTTGGTGATTCCCGTGTAAATGTGTAAGAGTGAGAATCACAAAGTAAAATTCAGTGTAATTACTTGATGGGCTTGATACCACTTTTCTGAATGATCCGTATTCTTGTTACATGAAGTATTTTCAGGCTCTGTTACGCTGAGTTTAGAAGACTATGTGACTAAGATCTGCTTAAGCTTTCTTTGTAACTGTAAAAACAGAACTGTAGCGTTGGTTCCTATTCCTTTGAAGTGCTAATGGTATACTGTTGCTCATGATTATCTGTTATTTTTCCCTTGGAAACTGCAGAATCTCTCTCTCTCTCTGTTGGCATAGGGCATCTTTCTATTAATTCATTTGAAATTATGAATAGCGGTCAGCTTTACAACTTATTGCAAGTAAAAAAGAGTTTCTTTGAGATAGATGAAATTAATTTGAAAGGAGGAGGAGGGCTACTCAGAACTAGAACAAATAGTAAATATACAACTGTCTTTGCTGATGTCATTAACAATTCAGGAATACTTTTGAGTTACAACTGATGGGAAATTTCAGTGAGATAAAGTAGGCATGATGAATAAAGAAGTTAGGACAGAAGATGGTGTTCAAGATTATTTTAATTTTCACTGGCATTTAATTTGGAAATGGAATATCAAAGGTTTGAAAGACTTCATCATGTGCAGCATGCTGTAAATTTTCAAAATAACTTTTTCTCTGCCACAATCAGTCACTTCATTCAGTTTTGTTCTCCATGTAATACTGAGATTTTCCTGTATTTTGTTTTGTCTTTTATGTAACTCCCAGAAAGAAGATGTTGGTTTATTAGCAACAAATAATGAAAAAAAAAATTATAAATGCCAAAAGGACTATCATGAATAACACTGACCTGTCTAAATCTGACTGTCACTATGTCCTGAACTATAGCTTCACTTTCAAATATCTCTTAATCCACTGTAACTCCCATATTTTTGAGTTTCTTCCTTAGCTTGTAAGAGAACTTCACCATCTGTTTTTTACCATTGACTCTTTCAGTCAAAACTTATAACTGTTTGCTCTGTATTCCAGCCCTGCTTTTTCCCATTTTGCTGTTGCAAATATAAATTAGTTGTACATATTTGACAAGAGATAATGGGTTATCTTCAGCAATAAAAAATTGATTTCGAAATAAGTATATTATAAATTTGTCACTGCTGATAAGGGGCAGGGATTTAAATTAGTTAACTGCTTTGTTACATTTTTATGTGGTTTATGTTTAGTTTTAAATAGAAAGCTTGAATGGCTTGAATCTGAGATATTTGGTGGTGAAATTTTGTTATGACACTTCTCTGCTTTGGTATGCCCCTGGATAATTTTTAGAGATCATCCTAGGCTTTCTTTTAATAGCAACTTTAAAAACCTTGGGCTCAGACTGTATGTGTGACATTTGACACATTTTTCTATTGATCTACAGGCAGCAGTTAAATCTAAAAAAGCTACAGATACCTATAGACTGTATGTGGAGAAGTATGCTGCATTTAAATCTGATTTTGAACTGAAAATGACAGAAACAGCACAGGTAAGTGCTGCATTAAGTCAGTTACCTTTGAAGTAGGTTAATGTGTTCTATTTCATCTCTGGATCCGTTTGAAATCAAAAATTTCAAAAAACTGATCCCTTTGAAAATTGATTTGTTTGAAAGGCAAACAGTGACAATGTATGTTGTGATAGTGCTTGTTCTTGAATGAGGCAGCGGAGCCCTAGCACTCGAGAAAGACTTTTTGAAGAAATTTTTGGAAGAAAACAAAATGAACTTCTAGAAGTATTGTACATGCATTGTGATTATGTGGAAAATCCTCTGAATTGCTGGACACCCAGAATTCATTCATAGGGGTTTTAATATTTGGGTCTATCATGGCTTTTCATTAATATTCCATCTAAACTCTTAAGTTGCAGCTTGTTAAAGTGTCATCCCAGAATTTACCTGAGGTTATCAAAAGCCCTTACATCTACTTATTCCAGGAATTTTTAAAAGACTGACTGTATTCTGGGAGATTTCAGGTTTTTTGTATCATTGCATATGCCACTTCTTGCTACATTTTAAACCATGCTTGTCTAAATGTCCTTAGTTCCTTAACTGTAGCAATCCTTTTACTTAAAGTTTAAATTTTCACTTAATGTTGTAATGGACACCTGTAAACTTTCCACATCTGTCCATATTGGAAATCAAAATTGCCATTCTGCTAATTTAAGATGTATGGATGGAATTCATTTGAAGTATAATGTAGTGTAGCTGCATCCACTGTTTGGTTGTGCAATGGATGCTTAAAAGAAGATGTGATGAGAGAAATGACACGCATGAATATATGGAAGCCCACTTCTATGTGAAGCAGACCCTGTATTATCTTAATTCAGAGTACGTTTCACTTGAAAATATGCTGATTAGTTCTGAAAATAAAATCAATGAGGGGTGTGATTGTTTTCATTTCTTTCGATGCAAAATCGGTTGGCTTAGCTTAAATCTGTCTTGCAGTGTTCACATACTAGTTTTCTGAGGACAAACATCTTTTATTGCTGTGGTGTTTTTTCAGGTAATTATGTAGTAATGTCCTCACTTAGCTGTCCACTTCTCTTAAACTCCGCTGGAGTTGTGTAAATTCTACATATTTTTCCTCTTGCGGCATTTGCTATCTTACTTGTAGTTATCAAAATGAAGTGACTCAAGATACATGAATTCAAGTGGTAGAACTTATGGTTCTCCTAATCTTGATCTGCAAGTTAAGGTTATTGCTGTGGCAAATATGGAAGGGTTTATTATGATTGAAGAAGTAGGAAAACACAGTTCATTTTTGTTTAGAAATGTGACAGAAATTCGTCATGTTGAAAGATTTTTTTGAGTACCTCTATAGTTGTGTTATGAAATTACTGTGAAGTTGCTGAGAAAACATGTCTTATTTTCCAGATTTTCCATCTTGATAGGAGATGGGGTTTTTTTCAAATCATGTAGCTCAGTCAATTATTGGAAAGCATCATATGGTTGAAAGTGCTATAGTCTTAAAAAGTCTTACCTAGACCCTAGTGGACTTGAATTTGGATGATTTTGCTGTTGATCTTATGAATAAATATCAATAATGAGTAAGAATGCACTTTTAAAAGACACTGTAAAATTTGAATGAAAACATACATGTTTATAAAAAAATTACTAGTGTTCATGTAAATTGTGTTTACTGAGTTTAACAGGTAAAGGTCCTGTCAGTGATGATTTTTCATTTGTATTGTAGCCTAAGGCCATAAGTAGTGTCTTAGGTCGTTAAGATTACAGATCCATTTCAGTACATCTTTTTAAAATTGACTAATATTTCAAAAGTGAAAGTAAACCATTTGCCTAATGATTATACCTGTGATAAGAATGATGTGGTTGTATTACAGGACCTAGCTTTATTTGAGATGGCTCTACTTCAGAGACTTTAAATCTGAAGTATAAAGCAATAAACAAGAAATAAGAAAAGAGGTGGGGGAGAGGGATGCTTTGCACTGACAGACAAAACGAGAAATCTCTGAATGGACAATGTTTTTGTGTGCATTATAGGAAAGAGTTTAAAGGACATATTGTGTACGCCTACACAGGCCATTAGTGACTAAGAGTCGATGTTAGAGGTGGACCAGAGGTAGTTTTGAAAGCAAAAGTTTATATACTGTGGCAATGAGTAAAAGAAGTAACATCATAGAGTAAGCTACAGAGGATGACCATATCCTCTGTAATTAAGGGGAAGGCTGCTGGAGAAAAAGAAAATAATTTTAATCTCCCTGATTGGTGGCTATAGAGGTTCATAAGTATGGCAGAAGATCGAGGATTTAGAAGTTAGAGGTATTTGTCTTGCCTGTACGGGGTCATGTTTGTGAATCAGAGTAGCAGGAGGTGTGAGACAGGGAGACAGTATCTTCACAAAACCTTGTGCAAATTGGAGAGAGCATTAAGTGGTGCACCAAAGTTTGGACACACTTGAAAGGGCAGTTACAGAAATAGGCAGGGAACTAAGAAAGAGCAGAAGTAAACAAAGATTTCAAGACTGTTGGGGTTGACTGTTGGAGAGGATGAGAACATTTTTAGTTCTGGTTTTTGGCCAGGAAGAGGCCATTGAAAACTTCGGAAGTGATTTTAAAATGGCTGTCAGCTGACAGCCTAGGTCAAATTGAATAAACTGCAAAAATTGTGTATGATGAGTTTAAAGATCAAACAAATAAGCTGTATTTAAAGAAGCAAAGAATATAGATTTAACTAGAGAAAATGTGTGTATGTTTACGAGGAGGAGAGTGTTCTAAGAAGGAAATACAAAACAGATCCACAAATAAGATTTCTTGGTTTAGATGAAAAAGCAAGACTCTTAAGTAATGGAGAAAAGAGGAGTTATTTGAATATAAATATATACCGTATAAATATATTTTCTTTTGGTAGAAATAGGTCATAAGTTTTTGAAGGGTTAGATGAAAGTTCAAAAAGTAAGTAAAAAAAGCTCAGTAATGGTTCTAAAAGGATATGTTGCTTTCTAAAGTACATTATTTCATAACTCTCTGATTTTTGCACCTTACTTTCTTTAACATTGTAATGATTATGATAAAGATCTAGAGGGAAAAAAATTGCTTCTTTGAGGTTTTTCCTTTTAGTGTATTTAATTGTTAAAATTTAAGATTTAGTGTTTCAAGAAATATTTTCATTATGATTAATTGCTCTTTTTTTTTACAGAAATTTCAAGACATTGAAGAAATGCACCTACTTCGTATGAAAGAGATTATACAATCATTGTCAAACACCATAAAAGAAACTCATTTACAAATAGGAGAGGTATTTTTTATACTATAATTTTTTTGTTTGGATTATGCTTTATGTTTTTCTTATCTATTAAATGGAATGTTTCTTACTGTGTTTGTAGTAATTACATCTTTCAAATGGTGGAAATTCAACATAAGCTCAAATTTCCATAGCTTCCTATTGTATTTATATGTTCTGTATCACAAAATTTACAGAATAAGTCTGACTAAATTTTGTCTTAACAGAAAACAAAATATTATGATAATGTGAAGAATTTTTAGTGTATTTCTAAGTTCTGCTCCCTAGGTGTTAATTTAGCACTCATTTCACATATAATTGGTATACTACTTCTTTAATTAAAACTAGAAATTATGTCACTCTGAAAAGTTTCCAAGTATTTTATACTCTTGAAATTTATGAGCAAAAGATCTTTAGTGGCAGAAGCTTTTATAGTATCTTTTGTCTAGATGTAAGTTGATTTAATTAATAATCTTTATAAGCAGTCCTTAATGTTTTGATTTTTGAAGTGTCACTTTATTTGCGTGCACTTCAGTATTGAGGTGTTCTGCTAATGATCATCATGGGTCATGCTATTTATTTCCAAAGCGTACGCACATCCTGCCTTGTTGGAAAAACCTATTAACAACATGTTGTTTTTCCTTTGTCAGACCAAAAACATTACAACAGTAACACTTTTACTCAGGCAGGTGTGAGTTGTGATAATACAGTAGTAACAGTTCACACCCTTAACTGGTGCTGGTTTAAGAAACTGCTTGTCTTCCTGACTTTATAGTGGAACGTATTGCTGACAAATTCAGAAAATTATATATACACAAGTTGTTTAGATGAAAGAAATAGAAGTAAAACCTAGACCTGTCATTTCTTTTTTTGTCTGTATTTTATCCACGCTTGCTAATACTACAGCAAAGAGAAGGGGTTTCCTAAGTGAAGTATCTGTTGATTTCTCTAAGTCCTGTAATGTATTTTAGAGAGAAGTATTTTGAATGTTAATTATAGGAAAACCTACTTTTTGAAGTTAATTGCATTCTTTTTTTTTTTAAGGTGCATGAAGAGTTTATTAATAACATGACAAATACTACAGTTGAGAGTTTAATACAGAAATTTGCTGAGTCAAAAGGAACTGGCAAGGAAAGACCTGGTAAGAAATTAACAGAATAGGAAATGTTAGCTTTAAAACTGGAAATTCCCATTCCCGATAAAAGGTCAAACCTGTATTTGTTAATGTGCTCTATTTTTTGTGTACTTGCAAGTTCAAGTTCTTAATATTCATTACATTGGTATTAAATGATTTGTAGAAATTGTTAACACAGAATTCATTATGTGCATGTAGTGTTTGTATTCATAAAACGTGCTAATTTGTAGGTCTGTACTTCTAAACTATACTCTTTCCTGGAACATCAGGGAAATTGATCAAGAAGCTGTAGTTCCTTGTACAAACTATGTTTCATCTGCTATGTGTTCCTTGTACAAGCTATGTGATTCTGCATAAATTATATTTCAAAACTTTATTTAATATAAACTTAATATGTTCAGAGCAGATGTCTATAAAGCTGCTTAGTGAACTGTTGGAACAGTTGCATCAGTTTGTTCAGCTTACAAAATTATCCTTTTAATAGACATGCAGTATCTATTTTTTTATAAAATACATTTTAAGATATAATGTGTATTGCTTCTTTGCCAAGCAGCAAATTGAATAGTATTTTCTGAAGGTACTACTGGTTGGGTCTGGTGTTTAAGACTTTCCTGGACTGGCATAAAAAGGCAATCTCACAGTGCTGCCTATATAGTGTCACTTTAATATAGGCATGAATATACAGTCACTAGGTGTGTGAATACAGGAATCAGTAGTACTGTTTTCTTCAGCACTGGGAGTCCTCATAGCATCTCTGTCTTCTAGTATAGGCACACAAAAATGGTTTTTCAGAGCTAGAATGTACATACCAGAGTAGATAATGAAAATTTATAATAAATTGTTAAATATGATTTGGTATCTTGCAATGTGTCTATGAGGTGTTTTTAACATAACATTGTTTTATATTCTTTCTGTGATCTTCTAATGCTGATATACGAGTGGGCTAAGGTAAGATTGTATATGGAACAATTTTTGAAGGTTTCCTGTGTATTTTGCCATTTTTCAGTAAAGATGAAAGAAGAAAATGTGTGAACTTGAGGGTTTCAAGTTCAGTTGGTCTGGAATCAGGACAAAGACACGTGAAAATTCAGTGTTCATACCTCTTTGATTAACTGTTGCCAAGATGTCATGGCTAGGGATCTCCATCTTGCATTTAAGATTCTGACTGCCTGGGTTACAAAGACCGTTGCTAATGTGTCCTAGAGCATTGTGCACTTCAAGTTATCCATCCTATTAGTGTGGGTTTTGCTAGACAACATAGTAATTTTAAGAAAAGTAATACTTGACTTTTTAATTTCATGGAGAAGTTATACACATTTTGTACTTACTTGCTACTTTATAGTTCTTCAAATCCTGTCTGTACTCTCTGGGACCAAATGAAAACTTCTGATGCCTTATTTATGTTTGAAAATACAGGCTGAGGCCGAAATAAGGAGGTAAAAAGTAAAAAGTTATTAAAGGATTTGGAGAAAGCAAAGCTTTCCCAGGGACAGCCCCGGGACCCCCAGCTGCGCAGGCTTTGGGCCCAATCCTGCCGAGCGGGGTTCCAGCAAGTGTAAGTTATACGAAGGTAAAAGGGTACCAAAAGGGTAAAAAAGTGTCCCCGAAGGTGTTCATGCTTCTACTATTATAGGGGTAACATAGTTTTGAAATATTCTCCAATGAAAAGCAGAATTTTGTCACACTATTCCTTGTGGCAAGTTGCTATTGGAGGTTCTCTGCTTACTTCAATAGCTTATCAAGTCCAACTCTGGAATGCTTAAAAGCTGATAACTTGGTTCTGTTTTGTCTATAGGAAAGGGATACAAGGTTGCAGGATAGAGGTTATAGGGATTATAGGGTTACTAATATACAAAAGCATAAAACTAAAATGCCACCAATCTAAAAAGCATAAAAGCAAAAAATCTCTCTGGCATCACTTCTTCAAATATATTCTAAGAAAGTTAAGCAAAGTATTCTAAGGAAGGATAGTGTGTTTAGCAAGTAAATGTATACACCTTGAATTTTCTTTTACAGTGTTAAATTATTGTATTGATATCAACTTTGTAAAGCAGTCATGGTACAGGGAGAAAGCATAGTCAAATTCAGCAGCAAAAGCATAAAAATTCACTAGAAGTTTTGAGATGTCAAAGACTAGAAACGCAGACCACCAATTGTGTTATGGTTACTGCTTCTAATGTATTTGTTTTATTGGCTTAGAATCATAAAACTTTGAAAATTACAAAGATTTGGAAGGAAAAGTGAGGTATCAGCCTTCTAAGAAGGAAGTGGAAACTCCCACTTCTTTTTCTTGATTAAACCCCCACTTTTTTGCATTTGAAGATTTTTCATGATAAAAAGATATTTTAATTCATGGAACAAATATTGAAAGTCTGTGGGATGTATTAATTAATTAGGCTGAAGAAGGAAATCCTCAGAAAAATCTAAATATTCAACGTAAAAAATGATACTGAGCTGGCATACAAAACAAGTGCAGGAAAAATGTCTTAAGGGTGTCACTGTTGGTTATGATTCCAGTCCTAAATCTGTTTGAAGGCAATCTTTTAAATTTCCCCAGGACTACAGAGGCCTTCTTTCATCCATATTATTTGCGTGCCACTAGAAGTTAGATGATTTGAAAGTTAGATTTTCAAATAAAATAAACTAAAAAAGGTAATTAGTAACAAAGTATTTTAGTTTATTTTGGTGTATTCTAGTTACAGTTACAGTTCTTCAGAGCAGAGTGCACTTGCTTTTATTTATATTTGTAAAAATAAGGACGAATCTGAAAAGAAGTACTGAGAAGGGCTGTTTTAATATGTGTAACTACAAACCATTTACAGTAAAGTTTATTGCATATCTGAAAGGTATCTGTACAGTGACGTCCTTTGTACCAGATTATATGGGCTCCCTCTGGTGGCTAATTTCTGTTACCTGAAGTCATAATGTACGGGGGTATCTAGAGTTTCAGTTTTTCTGGTACAAATAACAGATTTTCTTTCAAACGGTAGTGCTTTGTGAGAGTTTTAATTCACTCAGGAACTTCTTTACACTGGCTCTTTTTGAACTGCTACTTAAATAACTTAACTAGTCGGCTTTATAACCTACTTCTTACTGAGCTTGTTTTAATTGTTTCTTCTTTAAATCAGTTTAGAATTTACAGGTTTTAGTAACACAATATTTGAAGAAGTTGCATTTTTTGTTTTCTCATTTCCATTCAGTGTAAAAAAACAACAAAACAAAAGACCAAACCACTTCCATCCAGTTGCAAATCTTAAATTTTAACTGAAGAAAAGGTCACTTAATATAAAACACTGAAAAACAGAATGCTAGCAGGACCAGTAAGGCTTCAGATCAGAATTTAATGTGTTCCCTGAACTGCCTCTAACATCTGGAGGAACTAGAATAAGATCAAGAAATGGGCCCATGTGATCCTCATAAGGTTTAACAAGACAAAGTGCAAGGTGCTGCACCTGGGTCAGACCAGCCCCTGGTATCAATCCAGGCTGGGGATGAACAGACGAAGAGCAGCCCTGCCGAGAAGGACTTGGGGATGCTGGTGGAGGAGAGGCTGGACGTGACCCAGCAATGTGCACTTGCAGCCCAGAAAGCCAAACGTGTCCTGGGCTGCATCCAAAGCACGTAGGCAGGAGGGAGAGGGAGGGAATTCTGCCCCTCTGCTCTGCTGTGGTGAGACACCACCTGCAGTGCTGCATCCAGTTCTGGGGTCCCCAGCACAGGAAGGACATGGACCTGTTGCAGCGAGTCCAGAGGAGGGACACTGAGTTTATCAGAACACCTCTCCTGTGAGGATGGGCTGAGAGAGTTGACGTTGTACAGCCTGGAAAAGAGAAGGCTCCAGGAAGACCTGATTTTGGCCTTCCGGTACTTAAAAGGGCCTTATAAGAAAAGATGGGGACAAGAAAGTAAGGCCTGTAGTAATATGGCAAGAAATAATATTTTTAAACTAAAAGAGAGTAGATTCAGACTAGATATAAGTAAGGCATTTTGTATGATGAAGGTGGTGGAACACTGGAACAAGTTGTCCAGAAAGGTGGTAGTTGTCCCATCCATGGAACCATTCACGGTCAGGTTTGATGGGGCTCTGAGCAAACCAATGTTGTCAAAAGATGTATCTGTTTATTGCAGGGAGGTTGGACTAG
>VZRJ01008173.1:30917-49656 GCA_013397565.1 Ptilonorhynchus violaceus | reverse complement strand
TTCCCAGAGGCTGATGCATGATAAGAAATATGATACACCCAGTCAATACTGTGCTCTCTAGTCCAGGGGTCTATGAGGCTATTTTTTAAATAAGTCCCATTGTCTGACTTAATTTTTTCTGGGGTGCCGTGTTGCCACAGGACTTGCTTTTCAAGGCCCAAGATGGTTTTTGAACAGTGGGGGGTGAGACACAGGGTACGTCTCTAGACATCCAGTGGTTGTTTCCAGTGCTGTCAGCACATAGAGCTTGCCTTGGTGGGTTTGTGGGAGTCTGATGTCTGACCTGATCTGCCAGGTCTCCCCATATTTATATTTTGACCATTGTCCCCCATACCACACACGCTTTACCCCATTGGCCTGCTTGCTTGCAGTGCATGTTTCACAGTTCTGGATAACCTGGGAAATAGTCCATGGTTAAGTTCACCCCTCGATCGCAAGCACGTCTGTATGTTGCGTCTCTTTCCTGGTGACCTGAGGCATCATGGGTCCACAAAACCAGAAATAATTCACCCTTATGTTGCCTGTCCAGATCGACCTGAGGCACTTTGATCTTGGCAGTCCAATCCACCTCTCTGTTTGTGATGTTCTTCAGTAGCCCAACTCTTGCCTGTGTGTGCATCTATATGATGTACTTTGATAGCCAACTTCTCTACCAGGCAGCGATGTCTTGCAACAATTCAGAAACCTACATGGGTTTATAATTGTGCTGCCAATAGGTCTTTTTCCATCAGTCTGGCCACCCCAACAAAGCATTTTCCACCATCTATGAGTCAGGGTAGAGGTAGAGCACTGGCCATTTCTCTTGTTCAGCGACATCTAAAGCCAGCTGGACCGCTCTTCACCTCTGCAACTGACTTGATCCGCTTTGTCCTGCAGTAGCTTCTGCGACTTGACGTGTATTACTCCATACAGCAACTTTCCATTTTTGATTTATTCCTATGATAGAGCAGGAGCTGTCAATAAAGAGGGCATGTCACATTTCCGTGTCAGGTAGCTGATTATATGATGGGGCTTCCTTAGCACATATCACGTTTTCATCCTCCTTTGATGACAATCGTCCAAAATGTTTTGCTTCCTTGATTTCCAAGGTCCCTGGCAATTGGTATTTTCTGTTTGAGCTGTGTGATCAGCACAACTCACTCCATGTAACATCAGTGGAATGATGTACGGACTTAATCTTCGAACATCTAGGACAGCACTGGCAGGAGGGGTGTCAGAAGGAGCTGTACTTCAGTGCCAATCACTTCTGAAGCAGCTCAAAACCCTTCATAAGGTGCCAGTGTGTCTTTTTCAGGTGGGGTCTAACAGGCCTTGGATCTTTTGTATCCCTGAGTTTGGAACCCCAGGGGTCATCCTCAAGGCTCCCCAGGTACCTTTTGCCGGAGACTCCAGGAAGGACCCGTCTCCCTGGCTGCAGTGTAGAGTATGTTTTTCACATGTGCTCCTGTCCTGACTGGCCCAAAGGTTACTGCATGAACAATCTCCCGTGTAGTTTGTTCAAAAGCCTGTTGGTGTTGAAGACCCCATTTGAAATTATTCTCCTACTATGTCACATGATATAGAGAGGACTTACAATCTGACTGTAATTTGTAACATGCATCCTCCAGAAATCCACAGTGCCTAGGAAAGCCTGTGTTTCCTTCTTGCTGGTCGGTGGGGACATAACTTCTAGTTTGTTGGGCACGTCCATTGGAATCTGACAGTGTCCCTCTTGACATTTTACTTCTTAAAGCTGAATTTCCTGGGCAGGTCCCTTGACCTTGCTTTGCTTTATGGCAAAACAACCTTCAGGAGGATCTAGATTATCTTCTTCCGTTTCTCAAAAACTTCCTCTGCTGTGTTGCCCCATGTGGTATCATCAACGTACTACAAGTGTTCTGGAGCCTCACCCTTTTCCAGTGCAGTCTGGATCAGTACATGGCAAATAGCGGGACTGTGTTTCCACCCCTGAGGTAGTCAGTTCCAGGTGTACTGGATGCCCCTCCAGGTCAGCAAACTGTGGCCTGCCCTCTGCTGCTAAAGCAAAGGAGAAAAACACATTAGCAATGTCAATGGTGGCACCACTTTGCTGCCTTGGACTCCAGTTTGTACTGAAGCTTCAGCATGTCTGTCACAGCAGCACTCAGTGGTGGTGTGACCTCATTCAGGCCACGGTAGTCCACTGTCAGTCTCCACTCTCCATTGGACTTACATGTTGGCCATATAGGACTGTTAAAGGCTGAGCAAATCTTGCTAACCACTCCCTAGCTCTCCAGCTCTCAAATCATCTCCTGAAAGGAGGTCTCTGAGTCCCAGCTGGTGCAGTATTGCCAACACTGCACTGCTATGGTAGCCATTGATAGCTGTTGTTCTTCAACCCTCAGCAGTTCCACAGCAGAAGGGTCCTCTGACAAACCAGGCAAGGTGTTCAGCTGTCTGATTTCCTCTGTCTCCCCAGCAGCTATCCCAAAACCCAACAATGTCATTTTGCATCCTTGAAATACCCTTTCCTGAGGTAATCTATGCCAAGGATGCATGGGGCCACTGGCCAGTCACAATGGGGTGTTTTTGCCATTCGTTCCCAGTCAGGCTCACTTTAGATTCCAGTAGAGTCAGCTGTTTGGATCTCCCTGTCAGCCAAGAAATAGAGATGGATTCTGCCCCTCCATATCTTGATGGCATCAGGTTATATTGTGCATTGAGGTCAACTAAAGCCCTATACTCTTGTGCCAGGACATCAGATCCATACAATCCAGTAGATCTCATTATCCCTTTCCCCCACCTGGCTGGAGGCAGGGCGCCTCTAGTTCTGGTCGTGATACTTGTTGCTCACTTCTGGTAAATATGAACTGGAGGTCTCTTCTAGAAGATTGGAAGTAACAACGTTTCTATTCTGTCTGAAGATTTGCCCATGGAAATTAGATAAGCATTTAACCCTGAAAAATTTCTTGTGGTGGTTGTTCTTCTCAACACAGGTACCCGTGCTGCTAGAAGAGATGGGTTTTCTGTCCCTGTTCCTCATGTCCTCTCCATGGTCATGCGGGTAAAACCACAGGTTACGTCATAGTGTGTACCCTCTCTCTTTGAGCACTAGGGTGCTTGCTTGCAATAGTAGAGATTGTCCATACTGGCGGGGCATGGGAAACATCCTCTCTTGAGGACATTTCTTTGAAAGAGTTGCTTGAGACTTTCAAATCTGTCAGCAGTCTTGGGCGGTCTTTCCACAGCTGATATCAGGTTGGTAGGAAGGAAAAACAGATCATCTTCATATTGCCAGACTTGGGTAGCCACCTGAAACACTGTTTGCTCTCCTTCTTTCATTGACATCAATGCCAATGTATGATGATGCTCCGTACAAACTTCTGCCATATGGATTGTGTACACTGGACCTCACCTGGATCTACAGGGGACTCCCTATAGATTACGTCCAGCACAGCTAATTCTCTCAGGTACTGAATACCTTTCTCCAAGGCATTCCACCTACTTGGGTGCACTATTAGATCATCCTTGAGATAATACCTTCCCCTCACACCTGACAGGAGCTGCCTCCCAGGGTTGAGAGTTCCTGTTCCTCTTCCCAATACCATTGACAATGCCCACATCCCAGGACAAAGATCCCAGTTGCTTGGCTTCACTACCATCTAGTTTCATATCATGGGCCACAATATCCCAGAACTGGAGCAGCCAGGTCACCAGGGGCTCTCCTGACTCATGGCTGAAATCTATTCATGTCTTGCAGCTCACCCAGGAATTTGGATAAGTGATTATCTCTGGCCCTCCCTCTTCCTCCTGCTCTGAGGGCTCTCCTTCCTCTTCATCCCTCACTAAGTAAACTGATTTGATCTTGGACTTCTTCTTCTGTATAGGGGCAACTGCATGAGTTGTTCCTCTGGTTCAGCTGCAGTTTGAGTGGCCATGGTGCCTATTCGTCTGCTTTCTTTCTCCTCCCCCTGAGGGTGATGTCTGCTATTGAGCAGTGTCCAGTAACTAGTAGCCAGGGTCAAACACGTTGCATAATTTCATGCGTCTCTGGAGTTACCATAGAATTTTTCTTTGATATATTTCATCTCTTTAACAGGCTCCTGTAGTTTTTCAGTGATGAAATTCCAAACCGCTGGAGGAGAGAAGTCCTCCAAATACTGGTCTATGTCCTCTCACATTCCATGCCACTCATTATTATCCCCCCTCAGGGCAGATCTCTGAATAACCTCTGTAGAAATCTTTCTTGGCTCTGAACATGGTGTGTACAGAACTAAGTAGACCTGGCAGACTTAGCAGCAAGAACACGCTTTCCTTACCATCCAAAGGGAATTCAAAATTCTCAGAAGCTGTTGTAATAGTCCTGAAGGAGGAAAAAAGGGTGAAAGGCTGCAGAAAAGCATCCTCCTCTTTTCCCCCCACAGACTGGATATAATTATTAATGGATTCCCAAAGGTAGTGCCTTAGCTAAAGGTAGAAGAGCAACATTGAATACACATCCCAAATGACCCTCATTGCCCTTTAGCATGATATCAAACAGTACATCAAGAGAGCAATCCTGATCCCTCTCTGTGCTCTGAAAAAGAGTAACACGATGGGCACATAGTGCATATACAGAAATGTATTGGGTTTGCACAGCCAGGTTTGGGTAGCAGGGCGCTACATGGGTGGCTTCTGTGAGAAGCTGCTGGAAGCTTCATCCATGTCTGGCAGAGTCAATGCCAGCCAGCTCCAAGATGGACATGCCACTGGCCAAGGTGGGAGCAATCAGAAACGGTGGTAATGCCTCTGTGATAACATATTTAAAAAGAAGAAGAAGAAAAAAAGTGTTATTGCACAGTTGTAACTGGCCAGAGAAGAGTGGGATGAGAATATTTGAAAGGAACAACTCTGCAAACACCAAGGTTACTGGGGGAGGTGGGGGAGGAGTTGAGATCCACCTGCCATCTGTGGAGGAGACCCACACTCAGGTGAATGCCGAGAAGAGGCTGTGAACCAGTGGGAGCCCTGTGCTGGGGCAGGCTCCTGGCAGGGACCTGCACACCTGTGGAGAGAGGAGCCCACGCTGCAGCAGGTTTCCTGGTAGGTCTTGTGACCCTGTGGAGTAGCCTGTTCTTGAAGGACTGCATACTGTGGAAGAGTGACCCGTGTTGCAGCAGTTTGTGAAGAACTGTTGCCTATGGAGCGGACTCATACTGGAGAAGTTCGTGGAGAACTCTCTCCCATGGGAGGAAACCCACACTTGAGCAGGGGAAGGACTCCTCTCCCTGAGCAGCAGCAGAAACATGTGATGAACTGACAGTAACCTGCATTCCCCATCTCCCTGTGACACTGGAGGGGAGAAGGTAGAGCCGGGGAGGAGGGCAGGGGGGAAAGCATTTTTATTTTACTTCTCATTATGCTGGTCCGATTTTGTTAGGAATAAATTCAATTATTATCTGTAATGTTAGTCAGTTTTGCCTGTGATGGTATTTTGTGAGTGATCTCTCCCAGTCTTTATCTCAGGTCATGAACCCTTCATTATATTTTCTCTCCCCTGCCCAGCTGCAGAGGGGAGTGATAGAGAGGCTTTGGTGGGTGCCTGACATCCAGCCAGGGTCAGCCCACAGCAGGATTAGGTATCATACCCACATGAGCAGACCAAGCAGCATTGTGACCAGTGACTTTGTAGATAATACAGCAAATGTTTAGATCAAATTTGTTTCCAGCTCACTCTGGGCAGATGTGTTATTATCTCAACCCTTCAAGCCATACATTGGAAGACAAGTAAAGCTCTTGTGGTTTAGGAATGGTACCCCCCAATTCAGTGCCCGCACTGAGACTCTAAGAAATTATGCGCTGCTCTCTCTTGCTCCCCCTCCTCACTGCAGTGTGCTGGAGAGGAGAATTGAAGGCATGAAAGGCAAAGATAATGGGTTAAGAACAATTTACCCAAAGCGGCAGTGAGATATAAAACCAAATGATAACAGTAACAATACTAGCGACAGCAGGTATAACGAGAGAAACAATTCATGTCAAAAAACCCCCCCAGATAATAGGCACTATTAGACAGCTCTCTCTGCCACATATTCTTGACCAGAAAAACCCCCTATCTCTGGAAGATAGTCCCTTTCCCCTGCTCCTGGCAGTGATGTGAGGTGGTATGGAATAACCTACTCATGCTTCCTTCTGGCTACTGCAAAAAATTAACCTTATCCTGGCCAGAAAAAGGACATATATATTGACTTGAGCATGTAATGCCTAGTGATAAAAAGAAAACAGCCTCTTTTCCCTGCTTTTGGTGCTGTTGCCCCTTGCAGCCCCAGCTGATGAGCCACATAGGTCAAGAGAGCAGCCAGAGGACACCCGAGCTCATTCCTTGTCCACCAGCAAGTCAAGATGTTCTCTTTCTTTCCTCTGGAAGTTGGCACAGGTAAGACCTTGACCCGGCACTGAATCTGCACCTGCTCTGGCAACCAAGTCACAAATGCAGTTCCCGTGCAATGACTGCAGCCATAAAATCTTACTGGCATTTCACTGTACTCAGTGAACTCTTAAATGCACACATGAACAAGACATGGAGAAAATGATCCTCTTAACACTCCACAGGCACACTAGAACATTTCCTGCAGCAATATGTGTGGCAGATTCAGAGAAATGAAACATTTAATAGATTGTCTTGCTAACATTCTTGAAATAAGTCCCTAATCCTAAATGGACAGCACTAACTAGGCACAGAGGCAATGCTATAGGAAAGCATGACTTGAAGAAAAGCTAAAAGTTATTCATAACCTTAGCTAGAATGTGTTCACATTCTTAGCTAGAATGTTTGTTCACTACTTAGAAAAGTTTATTTTCTGTGTATTGTTTCCTGTATAAAGTAGCTCTGCCTTAATTTAGAACTAACTAGATTGACTGCCTTGTCAAGTGTTTGTAAGGTTTTTCACCTTACATCATCTTTGGGTATCAGATCCAGACCTTCTAAAGGTCATAAAATAACTGTATAAAGGGTTTTCAGAAAAAAGTAAACCTAAACAGACTCCTAACAGCACTAATCTCCCTAAAGAATATCCAACCCTTGTTAGCATCTGACATGCAGTAATAATAGACTTTATTTCCCAGCACTTACTTTCCTGCTCTTTTTTTTTCTTTAAGCGCTTTCTCCGGTCAATGGCAACCAACTCAGCTTTGAACAACAGGTAACGTTTCCGGATTTCCTGCATTTTTGCTTGGAGAACTGTTATGCGCTCAGGACTACACAAGTTTTGCAAGTCAGCTGCAAGTTAAACAATCCCTGTTAATTAATGCATTGCAGCATTTCCCAAGCCTCCTGAATTTTGACGAAGTGGGAAGTACTCAAATCTTAGCGATGTGCTTTGAGGCAGCAGGCAGTTAAGCCAAGAAACACAACAGCTGCTGTTTATTGGCACAATCCTGACTGACACAAACACACTGAAACTTCTTCTCACAAGAAATAGTAAATATGTCCTGGTTCATTAAGGCAAAAAGAAAGGGGAAAATTTACAAATCAATACTCTAAGAGTCTGAACAAGAACCAGAGAATAAAGAATAAAAGCAAGGAAAAAAATCAGGATTTATTACAAAACTAAGCAAATGGGGCATGGAATGATTATAGAGGGAAAAAACCCCCAAAACCAGAAAATTCAAAAAAGCTTTCTTATACTTTATCGCAAGACCATATGAGGCACGTTTTGAAGAAGATACTTACACACTTGAAAACTCCATTTGCAAACATTGGGCAGATGATTATCGTGTTCTTTAAGATCAGACTCCCTCTCTCCATTTTGCCCACATTTTCCTGTGGGAAGGTAGATGGTTACAAAATAAAATAACCTTCCCAACCAACCCAAAGCTTACTAAGAGCTGTCTCACTCTAATATGACAGAATCCATCCTGTTGTAACAGCTTGGCATATAGCTTCATGCACCACTGATGCCAAGGTACAGAACCACAACCAGGTCTGTAATGGGGCCCCTCTAATTCTGGTGTGCTGGGAAAGGGAAATCTTGCACATGATGCACTGGCCAGTTAGTTGTTGTGCAGGTAAATCAGATCTGTTCTGTGCATTTATGGGAACCAAAATCGTACAGACCTAGAGGGTTGATAGAGGTACTGGACCGTGGTTCCATAATCCATCCCAAAACCTGGCAAGTATATTACTGAAAGTGTATGTGTATGAACATAAGGAGGTGGGGTAGGAACACACTTCTTGGAAGGAGATTCTTGAATACGATCAAGTACCTCAAGATTCGTATAGCCAAAGGCCACTCAACTCTCCAAATGGATCACGAAAACAGTGCACTTATTGCTTTAGAACCATAGCCATAAATAAATTATCTGCATCATAAAATAAGGCAAAGAGGCAGTGTACTGTGTCCATGTAGGTGCCAAAATTACCCACATCTTCCTGGTTATGGAGCTATACTTTTTTAAAAAGACTTCACAAGACTGATTGTTATGTCCTAGGTCCTATTCACCTTTTTTAATATTTGTTTCAAATAAATGACATGGTACTTTCATACATTTCATTTCACATTGAGCTGCTGTACTTACTACTTTTACTTTTCTTTTTGATGTTCACAGATGTTTTGAGGCTTGTTTTCTGCTTTTTTGAGGAGTTGTCTCTTCCCTGAGCATCTTGAAGGTTTTTTGGGCCTTTGAACTCTGTAAAGGTGGGAAAAAAACCCGAAACCTCAAAAAAACCACAAAAAGTAGAAAGAAACAGAAATAACAAAAAAGGCACTTGCAGTTCTGTGTGTTTTTCTCAAAGTATATACATCTGTGATTAACAGAGCAATAGAGATATAGTTATTGAAGGCTGCCTATTGACCTCTTCCAAATTCTCAACTTTGTTTAAGGAAACAGATTTTGTTGCATTCTTTCAAAAGAGCAATTCCAGCTGAATGATGATAGTAACACACCTTTAGGTGTGTTAAGGGCATTTTGAGGAAATTCAGTTAATTGTTAACTGAAATCTGTTGTAATGAAGAAACCTCTTTTGTCATCACAGGATTATAGTCAGGCATGTATTTTCTTCCTTAGCGTTAAAAATTTTACAGACACTACAACAGAGTGAAAGCAGCTGTACTTTTGACAGAACTGCAAAAGAGCCAGTCACTTTCACAAAAAAGCTTTTGGATCCCGGCTTGCCAACAGGTAAAAAGCAATCAGAAGTACACTGACATCATGTACACAACTGTTGGCTGTGTTTATTATCCTCTGTTCTTTGGTGGTCTCAGGACGAATCTGCAAAATCACATCTGAATATGAAACCCAGCTAAGTACGTCAATGTTTGATATCAGTTTGACTTCCATTTTTTAGAACATTGACTTCACAAGGGGCAAGTTTGAAATGGTTGCCCAAACATGCAATAACTGGCACTTTCTCCCCCCGGATAAACACCTTACAGAGAACCAAGTTTTATGCAGGAAACAGCATCTTCTACTTGTAAGCAGAGCACTCAAAATGCTTTCGTCTCGCTACAATGAATATTCCTCACACAATGTATTACAGGTTGCTCTTGGCTTTTCTTGTCAGGTCCAGTATAAACATCATTCTTAAATATTTTTTATTCTCATTGAAACAATCACATTTCCTAACAAAAGGCCAAGAAACATCCCAGCAGTTGTATTTTATTCACTAGATGATTATGCCATTTCCACACTCTTGAAGTAGGCAGTAGGCTACTATTTCCTACAAAAATTCACTTCCCAGCAGCAAAACCATAACAGAATGAAGATACATCAGCAGTGGTAAAATGAGAGCTGGTTAGGTTGAAGGCAGCTCTTTTTACCCTTTCCTTTACTGTTTTCAGCGTGCTCTGGCTCTGATAGGTTATCACTACTGGAGCTGACACTGGCATCAAAACCTTTTGAACAAATATTTCTTTTAGACTGGAGATCTTGCTGCTGCTCTGCAGCAATCTCTGCCTCTATTGTGCCATCCGTTTCACTTGTGATGCTTTGTATCTCTTCTTGATTTTGTGGCAGACTTCCAGAGAGGGTGACAGCGGACTGACGGCTACTGTACTTCACTACAGCTACAGTGGAAGGAGACTTGGGAGTTGGAGGAGTATTTAGCACTGAATACTCCTCTTCCTTCTCTCTGTCAGTTTTATTCTAAGTGAAAGAACAGATGAAAAACTCTTCTCATTTGAGCAACTAGAAGATTGTAAACTTACAATGACGCAACGCTTACAAATTATTTTAAACATTATATATATTCATATCTATCATAATTTATCTTCATTTAAAAGATTACAAGTACCTTCCTATAGTCCATGCTGAGACCTTTCTACTGAAGACAGGAACTCTGTCAACAACAAACCTAAATTGAAAGCAAACACAGCCAGTGCTGTAGGAGAAAACACAGCCACTGCTGTAGGAGCAGTGGCACTGCAGGGTGACAGGCACAGCATGGCAGCCTTTGGGCAGTTGGGCAGTTTGGGGCCGTTGGGCGTTTGAGCTGCTCCTTGGCACAGGGGTTCCAGATGTTCCACCATGCTGCAGGGGGAGGAGTGGGAGAGGGTGGGGCAGGAGGAGCACTGCTCCTGCGGCCAAAGGAAAATTTTCCTTGCAACTCACTGCCTGAGGAACATAACCTATGCCTAAAAGTCAGTTTTAAAAAAAATAATTTTGAAAGAAATGCTTGGAAATAAAATGATAGAGGCACACACGCTAGTCAAAAGTTTGCTCTCCAAAATCAGCAGAGATAGCTCCCAAATTTCACCCCACCAAGCTGGCTCCCAACACTGGTGATAAAATGGATTCTTCTCATTTGTTTTCTATAAATTTGTATGTAAATTTCATTTTAAAAAACTCAAGAAACAAAACAAAACAACAAAAAAAACCAAACAACACCAAAAACAAACCCAAAACCAAAAACAAACAAAAACCCTCCAAACAAACAAAACCAATGAAACAAAGAGAAAAGAAATAATAGAAGCTCCCCTCCCCACGCCAAAGTGAAAAATCCAAAATCTTGATGGGAAAAGCTTTCGTTTTTAAAAGACTGGGAAGTCACTTTTCCTGTCAAGTATTAGTACACCAATCAAAAGGAAGTGTAATGGGGAGTACTTAACAGTGTATCAAGCCAAACTTGGGGGAAACAAAGGCAAAAAATGAAGAGAAACTAACTTTATTTTCTTTCAGTCATAAGTTTTGGTACTTTCGTGTCTGCCTTTACTTCATACCTAAACACAAAAATAAATTGTACATATTTGTGGTTTTTAGCAGCAAATTACACATTGTAAGAGAAATTATTGGAGGAAAAAAGAAAATCAGGAGCCATATAAAAATGGAATTGGAATTCTAATCAAGAAGACATTTGTGTACTTTTTAATCTATTAAGTTTCAGCTAAGGTTCAATTCTGCACGCATTGGGACATAGAGGACGAAGGCTTTTTTTACACTGACAGGTAAGAGCAAAAGGTGCTGTTTTTCCAGTCAGCACCGACCAGCAGGAAATCCACTCATACAGGCAAAACACACTACCCAAATGAGAATCCTATATGGATCTCTAGCAGGTTTACTTCGTATACATACTGTAAAATGTAACAATAACATAAATTCTTACAATCAAGTAAAATGTGAAGAGGTAATGAAAATAAATGCTTTTGAGCTTGAGTGTCTTCCAAGTTGTATATCGAGTGATTAATCCTTCGGAGTCACTAACTTGAGTCACTGATTTTGGACTAAGATTTTTCAGGCAGAAAAGCCTTTTTCAGTTCAAGGCTTCCATTTTACATCAGAACCATACAAAGCAAACACTACTCAATAGTACCAAGATATTAACAACAGGCATCTTATGATCTAAGGCTGGATTGTTCAGTCCAAGACCGAAGAAGTACATTTTCAGAAACTGCCTCACAGATCCTCCACAGAATTCCTAGAGGGAAAACAAGGAAGAAAGAGTGTTTTTCCAGCTGCTAGATTTATACTAGCAAAGGTATCACTTTCTCAGGAACACAAGTGACCTCAAGGAACTTGCAAGTCTTGGTAAATTCACTGAAAATTTCCAGTATGCACCTCTCTGTAGCTGTTAACATGAAAGAATCAAATGAGTTTTCTGGCTGTGTCTCAGTCGGGCCACCACATCTGGGAGCCAAAAATGTTTGTCCCTGTTTGGACAAAATTAGGAGGATGACTAGAGGAGTCTCCTCTGCAAACGATAGGGTTCAAAAACTCCCTTTCCACCTACCTTAGGGATTTCTCGGAGGGAAGTGAAAGAAAACTTTATTTAACAAAACAGGGTGCAGGTGGGTGCAACACAGGCACCAGGGGAAGGGAAGAAAAAATAAACAATGTTAGATAATAAACCTCTTGTGGTGGAGGAAACCTGGATGAATTCAGAGTCCTTTCCTGGGTGTAGCTCTGCTCTGTCTTGAAGCTGGGGTACGATGTGGGCCCTCCTACAGGCCAGGATGGTGTAGGCCTCCCCGTCACAATATGTAGAGTGGAGTTCAGTTGTCTATTGTACAGTTCCAAAGGAAGAAGGATGAAAAAAACGGCAGATCCAAGGCTAGAAGACTAGATGGGAAAAAAAAAAGTAAGTTTTTAACACTCTGATCTCTCTCTGCTGAAGAACACAGGGCCGAGAGCTAAGGAGAAAGTGAAAAGCGCTCTCTCTCCTGAGAAACACAAAGCTGAGAGAGCTGGCTAGAAAAAAAAAGTAAAAATTCCTGTCCAAACTGCCAGCGGAAGAAAGCGGCAGCGGCAGCAGTGATAAGCCGACTAATGTGTATATGCCCTTGAAGCAGCTGTGCTGAGAAATTACTCCGAAATCTTTAAATGCACAGGATCTCATACTTGGCATAGAACAATGATATAGCATCATAAAGTCACCCCAAGACAGGCTGTGATCAAAGAAAGGGGGAGAATTAGTCTCATACCCAAATATAGGAATATTAGATGAGGGCTCTGGGTTTTTTTTAATTTATTTTTTAATAATTTCCGTTCTTCCCCCTCTCCCCACCCCAACATACACTAATCTTCAGAACCTGAAATTTCACTATATATGTTCCTTTAATTTCAGTGGCTGTTAAGTAGAAAACTTGTATATTGGTAAAACTTCAACAAACCAAGACAGAAATTAGCACTTTGACACGCAGCTTTCTGAAGGAAATAAAGAATAAGTCTTAGTTTTAAATGCCTGAATCACTCAAAAGTAATACGTTTTGTGATATTGTACTATATGCCACACAGAGTTAAAACAACCTCAACTCACTTTTATCTTGACTTCATGGGTCTCTATGCTTATAAATGTTGCTTGAAGACCCTTTATGTCAAAAATCCTGTTGCTGTAGATTAACGTAGATGTAGATCAAAATTCTACAAAAGATCAATATCAAAATTAGCAATAGTGAGACTTTCCTTAGCAGTGGCTTTCACTTAGCTGTGGCTTAGGTGCTCCTGGAAATCAACATACCTAGACACAAAGATGTGTATTTGAGGGAGAGAAGCATCATGCTTAGCTCTAACGGTGACCTTTGCTAGCAGATCTTCCTAGCAGTGAACAAATGACATTTGTCCTGCTTTGAGTCAGAGGTAGGGTGGGAATCACAGTCTAGATGACAGAAGAAGGTTGCAAGAACCTCAGCTTTTCCAGAAGAGGAAAAATACAAAGCTTAGTGAATTTGCCTCAGGGTTATGGGATTTTTTTACAGGTCTATAGACACAGTAATGAAGCTTAAAAGATGACAACCAAGGACAATCATCAGATATATTGAAACTGAGTAAAGAAAAAGCAGACTTGCAAATTCACTAAAAATTGCACAGAAGCTTCTCTACTATTTTGAGTTGCTTGAAGTTTTAAACGGCAAAAATATAGGAGTACTTCAACTTAATTCTATTAATGGTAGACTAAAGAAAATTGAAAGTGTGTACTACTGCTTACATTAAGTATAAGAAGCCATTAGGGTAAGAAGAATTGTGTTTAGAATGTTGAGGCATCTTTTGAGGTAGGAGGAGTGGGGAG
The DNA here is from genome assembly GCA_013397565.1 of Ptilonorhynchus violaceus. Classification (NCBI taxonomy): domain Eukaryota; kingdom Metazoa; phylum Chordata; class Aves; order Passeriformes; family Ptilonorhynchidae; genus Ptilonorhynchus; species Ptilonorhynchus violaceus. Next base: position 35,723 of record VZRJ01008173.1, on the reverse strand, counting down.
AGGTGAAAATTGGGCCTGTCGGCATCGCCCAAACCCCGGAGCAGCTCCTGTTTCGGGAGCATCCAGTCCATAAGCAGCCCCTCGCGGTGGGTGTCGCATTGGATGGAGCCGAAGCAGAGCCACAGCTTGGCGGTGAGAGTGCCGGGGCTCTGAGCCGCGGGTAGCGGGGGGTCCTCCACTGCGCCAGTCGCCGACAGTCATAACGTGTCCTGTGCGTGTCCAATGCCCAGCAATAACAGCCTGACCCCAGCGTGGGAAGAGGGGAAGGAGGTGGAAGAGCAAGAAGGTGGCTCTGCAGGAGGCCACGGCAGCTGCTCACACCTGTGGGGGATGAGGCCGGCCCGGGCGGTCCCTGAGGTGGGTCTGCGGTGAAAAGGGAGGAAATGCGGAGCAGAGGGGGAGGGCCAGATGTCACTAAATTTATTCCACTGTATCCCAGGGGTGACATAGTCAGAGGAGAGCAGGAACCAACCGTTGATTCCTGATCACCCTTACTTCTTCAGGACAAGAGGCCTGGGAAGGACTACGAATCTGACTCCCGGTGTTGCCCGAATGTGAGCTCGTTACCCCGTGCACAGCACCAATTCACACACCAAGGTGAGGTATTCCTTATCTATTATTCTAATTTTTTCAAAGTAGGGATCTCAGTGGTAACCCATGAAACACTGGCTCACAGATCATTAAAACTTTACACTATTTATACATTTTAACAAACAGAAACATCAGCATTCATTGGTTACAAATTGTATAACTTTTAAAATTAATATTCAAACCCGTATTTACTAGTTATATCTCTCTTCTCATCCTACTTAGTCCACAGGTGCAGTTCTTCCCTTCGTTCGAGTCTGGAGTCCATTTTGAATAGGTGGACAATGAACCTGTAGTCACAATCGTCCACTTCCAGAATTACCTTTCCCCCAGTTACTGCTCAGTTTTGCTGACTTCACTCCTGGTGGCTCTCATCCAGACAGCCCCACAAAGAATGGAGACCATGCTGGAGTATGTTCCTTGGCAGGACTTGTGAGCCCGAGGGTTACCCATGCTGGAACAGTGTGTTCCTGAAGGACTGCACCTCATGGAATTTGTGTAGTGTGATGACATGAACACAAGACCCATTCCCCATACCCCTGTGCTGCTAGTGGAGAGGAGGGAGAGAAAATTGGGTGTGAAGTCGAGCCTGGGAAGAAAGAAAGTGTGGCTTTTTCTCATTATCCTACTCTGATTTGCCTAATAATAAATTAAATTAATTTCTCCCATTCAAATCTCTTGTGTCCATGACAGCAACTGCTGAGTGATCTCTCCCTGCCCTTATCTCACCCCAGGAGCCTTTCATTGTATTTTCTCTCCCTTGCCCAGCTCAGGATGAGGAGTCAAAGAGCGGCTTCGGTGAGCACTTGGCATCCAACTGGGATACTAATCTGGGTGGGCAAAGAAGTTACCAATTACCAGATTAAAAAGATTATTAGCTTTTAATAAAGAATCCTGAGCTAGATAGACTATTTGTAATAATATAGTTTTGTCAAATTTACATATTAGAAAAATATTTTTTAAATAGAGTAATGTATATATAATTTTCTATATTTCTTTTCTAACTAAATGGTATATAATCCTATATATAAGCATGATAAGGGAGACCACGTAAATAAGGACCAGCACCCCTTCACACGCACCAGGGAATATAGTGGAAGAGAGCAGCAAACATAAAAAGAACACTTGCATGTGATGTGACAGTAAGTTGACACTAGGAGAAATCATAGTTCGACGTTTCTGAAACTGATGCAAAGTTTCTACACAGACACAGAATTCCAATTCTAATGCAATTAAAAAATTGCAACAGGGTTGAGAGACAGGATTTCTGAGCAAGTTCAAAAAAAGCATAAAGGAGGTGTTTCCTTGCCACAAGCATGACCACTGTTTAAAAGCTTGAGAGAGCTGGAAAAAGCTTCCAGGAAAATTTGGCCAACTTAACAGCTTCCACTGAACCTCGAGTCATTTATTCAGTCTTCTAACACACACAATGCCTTCTTACATGCTGCTGAAGTGAAACACAGGGCACAGGACTGTGCTGATGTGGAGGACTCTGTCTCTCCTAGCTGTTCAAATATTTTAGAACTGCTACTGTGTTGCTCCATGTTAGAGAGAAGCCAACCACCTTTTCCCATGGTTCTCAGTTTAACAGACCTCTGCTTGTGTTTTCTCATGGAACTGTTTAAAATGAATTAACATTCCAATTACTAGAGGACAAGTAGCTTTCGCTTTTTCTTAACTGGGTGTTTGGCAGAGAATAGCTTCTGGTTTTGTGAAAGAGGTATTACAAAGAGATATTACACAGTGGTGTTTGTGTTTTAAATCCAGCAACTGAAGGTGTAGGAAATATGTCTATTACAGTTATCCATGTTTCTGTCTTCAGTGCAGCTCATGGAATGTGCGAATGTTTACACAGAACCAGTAACTGGGATGATAGTCTGGGTCCAAACTGGTAAAGCAGAGTGGGGAAAATGTGCCTGAGGGAACTCTTGTCATCTTAGTTCTCCTAAGAGAGTTTTGAGCCTAGTCTTAATCAAAGGGAAACTCCTGGCTTTTTCATACAGGCTCTGTGCCTTGGGAATTGCATTTGGATGTTATCTTGCAAAGACAGCACAAAAAAGTACAATATGCAGTTTGGGTGAGGGGAATCCTGGGTCAGTGGCAGGACATCCTAGGGCCATTTTACGTCATTTGGGCTATTTCATACTGCTTTTTTGGTGGGATGGTAATGTGGACACAGAGATGTGAGGAAACTGTGCGTGGTGCCAGTGCTCCCACAGCAGCACAGGATCTGGCTTGTTGTCTTCCCTCCTGTCTGCAGAGAACAGTCCAGGGTTCCCAAAATAAGTTACTGCTGCTGGAAATGGTATTGGAACCCAGAAATTAGATAAGTACAATCTTTCAGTATTGACAGGCAATGATTTTCAAAATCACACAGTGTTTGATCTGAGGCATTGGAAAAGACTTCCCTTATCTGATGATAACAGATTGCTACTGTGTAATTAAAAAGCAATTTGTTTTATCACTGGGTGAAATATATAGAGATGTAGAAAATTATGTTTATGAGTTGTTGGTAATGTATTAGTGGCAAGATGGAGAATTTTCTGTGTGGGTTTTTACTTCTTTCTTCCTTCTTCTTCATAAGTCTGGATGGTTTAACATTGGTTCGAAAAGGTCGTAATGCGGATGCTAAATGAACAGCCACTGGATTATAAGTAAAAACATGTTAGTTGGCAACTCTTAATTGGATAAACGAGACTTTAAATAGCCTTGGAATTCACAACTCGAAGCCATTTTTCCACCTTGTTTCCTTGAGCTCGTTTTGTGCTGCTGTACCATAGATAAGAACTTAATAAACAATCTAATTAGGAGAACATCTCAGTGCCTCCTGTGTTTCACTTCAAACACTGAGCAAAGTACTCTCGAAACAGTAAAGGTAGAAACAGCAATGGAGTACTATCAGAATGGGATAAACATGGAAATTGAATCAATATGTTCAGTGTGAAGCACAAGAGCTGCTTCCCTTGGTAGAGAGCAGGCAGGTCTATGTGGGAGAATGCAAGTATTGCAGGGCAGTGCAGGCATCCTCTGCCCAGTCATTCTGTATTTGGATACTCTTACTATGATAACTTCTTAATCCAGCTGATAGACAGTGGCGCAGCCAGAGGGGATGCAATACTGAATCTGACAGTCAACCACATAATCGAGTTAGTCAGGGATGCCAAGACTGGCATCAGCCAGGGATCACACACTGCTGGAGTCCTGAGCAAAATGGGTCAGGCAAAGAGTGAAGTCAAGACCCTGAACTTAAAAAAGCAAACTTCCAGCTCTGACAGACTCGTTTGGCAAAAGGGTCTAAGGTTTCCTGAGATGTAGACAAAATAATCAAACACTAAATGTTTGAGAAAAATCTCTCCTTTAATGAAACACTTACCTTGCAATTTTGTCTGTCTCCAGGCACAGAAATGGGGTCACCTATATCCATAGGCTGAACTCCAGTTCCTGACACACTGCCTTCTACTGTCACTTGCAGTGCTGGCATCTGTTTGTCCTTTGTCCTGGTTTAAAAGACAAGTGTCTGCCAAGGAATGTGGGAAGCTTCCCGGAATGGAAAAGATGACCCTCTCCCTTCAAATTATTTTAACCTTAAAATTGTGGAGTTTTCAGGCAAAGAAAAGGAATAACAGTTCTTTACTAGGCTATATCTATAACAAGACAGACAAATAGCAACAACAACAACAAAACCCAGAAACACAATAACAGCCTTTTCTCACCTGTTGAGCAATTTCCCTTATTGGTGGTGTTATGACCACAATTAGTAGGGGGTGCTGTTGGTTCCAAGTGAGGGGACAGCTGCAGTGACTCTCGCAGCCAGCAGGGGGCCCAGGTGAGGCAGGAGAGGTGTGATGATTCCCCTGCAGCGTGAGTCTGGTGACCTCTCCAAGTGGCACGGTCATGTTAGGTGAGACGAGAGAGGGGAGACTGCTCCCTTCTCAAACTCACAGGAGAGCAGTCCATCCCAGCACCAACCCCGGCAGCGGGCAGCAAGCAGCACAAGCAGATGGGTCCGACTGGGCAGCAATGGACCTCAGTGTCACCCACCAAGCGGCCAGCAGAAATGGTGAAAGCAGGAACAGCAGAGGCAAGCAGACCCAGGAGAGCAAGCCAAGATGTAGCAGCAATCCAGACGGGCAGCAGGGACGGCAGAGATCTGCAGACCTGGGGCGGCAGCTACAGTGTAGCAACCAAACCCACTCTGCAACACACCCCACCCTTCTC
>VZRJ01008173.1:3514-30822 GCA_013397565.1 Ptilonorhynchus violaceus | reverse complement strand
TATTATGTTTAATTCAATGAATTCACCTTGTGCTGGGAAATTTGTACTTGTGTTTTGGATTAATGTTTAAATTGAGTTATTTTCCAGAGTAAGGTGCCTCATGGACTGCCTCAGAGCTATTTTTAACAGCCTACTGGAGACCTGTCAGCAAGCTCCATGGAAACCTGCATATCAATTAGGAAAATTTTCCCTCCAAAAGCGGCAGATATTACCCCTCAGAGATGACACCCTAGATTCAACGAGCTATTGGACAGAGACTGCACCGATGACCAGGACCATGGAGGAACCTGACAAATTGCCTTCCACCCCAGAGGCCGGACTGTGGGCAGTGATGGGAGGAGACAGGGGGGTATAAAACCTTCTGTCTCCAGCCAGGTTCTGCCCTTTTTTCTCACGACTAGCCTCTGGAAAAGCCCGCTGCTGTGGTCCTCAGACCTGTATCTCTATCTAGAGATTTCCTAAAATATCTTTCCTTTGGAGTAGCTGAAGGAAAACCCAGCACTGTAGGTTTCTACACTGGTTTCATAGCCGTGCCGGTTTAAAGTGTCTCTGATCCCTGGGTTCCTGGGTTTTTTTTGTTTTAACAGCGTTATCTCTGTTTTTCCAAATTTTTTTCCCCTATTGTTAATAAATCATTTGCCTGTTTCTGGATTAAAAACCCAGGGTTGTCTTTATTTATGACAGGAGTGAGGGCCATTTCATTTGTTTCTTAAGTATTGCCCATTTATCTTCTGAAAAACCCCTTCCCCATGCAAGTCTCCAGTTAACAGACGGGGTCAAATTCTCGGGAAAAACCGCACACAAAACATCCCTTCCTGAGGTGCTATAGGATGTTACCTGGAATCAAATGTCAGAGGAAAATTCCATAGAACACACATATTTTTCTAATACTGATTCCTTCTTTTGGTGCTTGCAGTGGTCCACAGTAAAAATGGTGCTTATGGTTCTGTGATCCTGTGAGCAGGCCAGAAGAACAAAGATCAGATCAGCTCAGAAAGAACAGGATCAATTTTCTTGGCCTCTGTAGGCTGAAGATTAGAGTGCAGCAAATGAATTAAAAATGTATTACCATTCAGCACGTATCTGCTATGGGCAGAATACAGATTTTTTCTTCACATCAACCAAGTGAACTGAGCCTGCAGGTTTCTCACAAGCCTAATGGAAGACTTTTTTCAAAGGCACCAGGTGCTCGGTGCTGGGCAGGCAGCAATTTCTGGAGGAGGTCTGAACTTGGAAGGCTGTAGGAAAGGTGGTCAAATTGGAGAGAATGGGCAAACATGGCCATGGGTATATGCACACTGTGATGTCTTCTGCAAAGACAGCCCTCGCCATGAACGTGACACAGGCATTGCCCTATACAGAGGAGTTGTCCTTGATGTACTGACTGCACACATGCTGTTCAAGCATGATGTAAACTCAGACAGGATGCGTGTTCCCCTAGCTTCTGAAATTGTAAAGGGAAAAACTCAAGCCTGGTGACATGGGCCTCCAAAATTTAGGATTCATGAAAAAAAGTGGGAAAAGCTTACCAAGAAACCTGTTACACCAATATCACCTTCCTTCGGGGGCCTGTAATGCACCTGTGGAAATTTACCTGGTCTACACCTATTAGGCGTAGAGATCAGGATGAGCGGACGGTAAGAAAGATGTTTTGGAAGCATCATTCCCCATTCTCTTAAACCAGTTTTTCTTTCCATTATAAAAAGATATTGCTGAGGGTCAACAGCCGCTTATAGCACCTGAAGAGCCAAGAAGCCTTTTTCCCCACTGCTGTGCTGCAGATTGATGGAGCAGCATTTCTTTGCACAGATACACTCTTACCGAAAGCAATTGCCTTTGCACCTCTTAAAATCTGAAGTCAAAAATCTCAGCAGACATAGATGGAAGAGACTTGTGCACTCCCTGTTTGCTTTGTTGACCCACCATGGTGACTGGCACAGCTATGCATCTCCCTTCTAGGTACACTGCTGAGGGATTCGGGACACCATCAGCACCCACTTATTTAATGACCAGTTCTGCTCTTACGGAAGCCAATCACCAAATCATCACTGACTCTAATAGGAGTAGCAACCAGTGACATGTCCCATCTCTAAGCCTGGGGCATGGCTGGACAGATGAAACACACAGGACATAGCAGCAAGAGGACCTGATTTTAGAAACAACAACATGCCACTATTCCCTCATGTTTGCAGTAGGGTCATTCCACCTTGAGACACCTGGCAACCCTCAATGCCATTATGGACTTCAGATGACAAGTCCTGATCTCCTGGAGATGATGCACCAAAATGAGGTGAGGACTTCCTCTTCAGACCGAGCTTCCAGATTGAAAAGGCTGCTGTAAACAGGCAGCTCTAAGGGCAGAGAAATGATAGTCTTAAGTACTTTAGTTGTGCCAGGTACACAGACCTGTGTAGGAGCCACCGAGGACAAAGAGCACAGAAAGAGGGACAAAACTATTCAAGTGCAGTGTGACAGGTAATATCCTGCTTCTTTTATCTCTTTAAATAGGAGAAGGAGGAAACCAATGGGCCAAAACCGGCAACTCCCAACTAAAAAAGGCAGACACCAAATAGATCAGATGGTGCGCAGGCTAAAGAAAGAGAGGCTTAGGAAAAAAGAAAAACCACAACCTTCTCCTCTCACTGGAAATCCAGTCAAATGAAGACGTCAAAGAGCAAGACCTGTGAGAGCTAAATTGCTGCTTCATTTCTCTCTTTAGGGAAACTTCTGTTTCAAGTTCCTGAAAGCCATTGTCCTGGTTTAAAGACCGGTGTCTGCCAAGGAAGGTGGGAATCTTCCTGATATGAAAAAGATTAAATCTTTTTTAATCTTTTTTAAAATCTTTTAAAAGATTAAATCTCTCTCCAAATTATTGTAACCTTGAAATTGTGGGGCTTTCAGGCAAAGATATGGGAAAAGGAATAACAGTTCTTTACTAGGATGTGTATATATATTTTTATATTTATAATGAGACAGACAAACAGCAATAACAAGAAAAGAGAAAAGCCAATAACAGCATTTTCTCATCTGTTGAGCAATTTCCCCTTTGCTGTAATTTTGACCACAACCGGCAGGGGGCCCTGGAGCGCCCTGGTAAGGTAGGGCGGGTGTGATTACTGCCTCGCTGCTGCAGGGAGCACTCTGGCACGAGCACAGAGACGTCTCCAAGTGGCAGGGGCGGCTCAGACAAGATGAAGGAGGGGAGACAGCTCCCCCTGCAAAACTCACAGGGAGCAGCCGTTTCAGCAGCACTGCAGATGGCAAACTGAACGGCAACAACATCACCCTCAGAGCAGAAGCAGCAACAGGAACAGCAGGATGGGCTGTGCCAGATCCAGGGGTGCAGCAGCAGCAGAGCAGAGCAGGAAGACCTGAGGCAGGAGCCAAGCTACAGTTGTAAGCAACACCCTTGGAGCAGGAGCAGCGAAACGCTTACTGAAACACACATGACCGTTCTCTAATCCCAGCTGGGCACAGACTAACTCACCCCCAGCTAAGCCAATGCTAAGTTAGAATGTAGCAATAGTCCCAGCTGGACACGCACACACCTCTGCACACGTGGCCATGCTGCAAGGTCCCAAACTGGAAGGGAAGGGAGCAACCCCTTGCCCGCCCCCAAAAGGATCCTGGGCCTAACCCACACATACTGCAATACCCTGGCTCTCGGAAGGGGGAAGGCGGGAGAAGGAGAAACAGTGACAAAATTACTATGGGATTACTATCCCCCAAATAGGCATGAACAGTAGAAAGGACGTGACACGCAAACAGTACTTGTGTTCTCAGTTCCCACACATTAACCCACCATGCTACAGAAGAAATTTGTCTAACTATTCTTGTCCCTGAGCCGATGTGGTTAGCATCAGTACCTCAGCATTAGGAGGTAAAGGAGTCGAAGCCTTAGGCCACAAGAGCCGACTGAGAGGAAAATTTTCAATCAAAGTGATGCTGCTAACACAAACTAGCTGAATGCAGCATATAGAATCATGGAATAAGAGACTCCATAGGGTTGGAAAAGACCTCTTTGCTCTAAGCCGGCACTGCCCAGCCCACCACTCAACCATGTCCCCAAGTGCCACTTCTACATATCTCTCAAATCCCTCCAGAGATGGGAATTTCACCACTGTCCTGGGCAGCCTGTTCTTGAAATCCAATTGAAATAAGTAATTAAAAAGTTGTTATAAATATGTCACACCAATGCAATGTGCCATTTTCCATTGCTTTGCCAGACTTAGAATAATCATAACCACAGACCCAGTCATGACTCCGACCAAGAATGAAAACTCCCCACAATATTCAACTCCCAAACACAGCAGTTCTGCTCAACCCTGCTGCCTTTATCCGCTTAAAATCAGAAGCTGGATGATTGTTATGATGGTAGGGAAAGCAGTTATCTTTACTGGAGGTCCTCCCAGAGTGCAAACACACACACTGATCAGTGTTATGTCGCGTTGCAAGTGTCCATTCTCCTTGTGTGTGTACCCATAGCACTTTTATAGGTTTACATCAAAGTAAAACAGTTTATAAAAATCTTCCAATTAGAAATATGGTTAATGAGGTGATTTCCTTTGGCGCGGCCTCCTGCTGAAATTCCAGCCTAATGATTATAGTTACTGTAGTTTGGGCTTTTAGGAGACATGGGACAGAGAAATGTCCCTGGTCCCCAGAACAGTAGTGGTGATAAGGTCAACATAGGAACCTTATTTTGACTAGAGGGATAGGGAGTATGGGATAGGGAGTTTGCTAGCTAGGAATTTACAAAGTTAGAGGGTAAAGGCTACAGAACTACTAATATACTGTTAATATAAAAAGCATAAAAGCAAATATCTCTTTGGCATCACTCCCACCACTTTACGTTTCTGATAACCAAAAATGATTTTTCGTTATTGCCCAGCCCAAGACAGCCTCCAGCTCTCCCATGACCCACCAGTCCTTCTCTGTTCACAAACAGCAGGTTCAACAGTGCCTTCCCTAGTTGAAGGAAACGGAGAAGTAAAAGCTGACAGTGGCTTCGATTTACAACCCTGGAAGCAGTTAGGGTTAGCTTAATTAACATTGATTTATGGCTTTAAGCAGAGGGTTACAGATCTCTGTTTTCGTAGTGATAAACAAGAAGCACGTTTTGAGGTGTTTACGGCGGAGGACTTTTTAAGTATAATAATGTAACCTTATAGTTCAAAAGTTAAGTTGTATTCTAAGTTAAACTATTTACACCGTACAATAGAAGTGTTCATGGGTACATGACATGATGAAGTAAATGGTTGAAAAACAGCCGTATTGCAGAGGTCAGGTTTTGACAAGGGTAGGTTGAAAAGCCAAAACAACAGACGTTTTAGTAGTCTATTGGTCAAAGAAACTATAAAGTGTCAGGTAATACCAGTTCTCGTGACATTCCCTATTTTAAAATGTGTTGTGAAAAACTCACGCGAGAAGGGAATGATGCCTAGTTTGTTATTATAGCAACAAATATCTATTATTGTTGTATATAATATATATTATATATTGTTATTATAGCAACAAATATAGCAACAAATTGATAAAATCTCTTCCCTCTGGCCTCTCTGATTAAGAACGTCCGACTCGATGCTGCCAGCCTGACACCCCTGAGGCAACATTTAAGGGGCTGGTAAGCTTATAGCTAGTTGGTTCACCATCTGTGTCAGAAACTAACCTGTCACACACTCCAGGAAGCTTTGGGAAAGTTTTCTCTCTCCTGCAATTCTAGCAGTACAGATGTCCTCACCTTGTTCACTTCCACTTGCAGAGCCATGGTCACCTGGAAATTGAGGGCAGCCAGCGATGAGAGACAGTAGCAGCACTGAGCAAGAACTTGCCACTGTTTCCACCTTCTCTGTTGAATCACTGTATTCGGCAAGGTAGAGGATGTCAAATCCTCCATATCATGCATCCTGCCTGCCTGTCGGGCTTGTCTCAGGGAAGGTAGGCAGCAACTCCAAAAGTCTGTCCATCCCTTTCGTTCCTGGACAGCCCTCAACCTAGTCACCTCCTCCCACACATCCGGCTTTAAGCTTAGGAGCTCTCTACTGCAATTCAAGACTGGCCTAAGAGCAGAGTACACTGCCTGCAGCTGACACCTGGGTGGTAGCACAATCCCACCAGAGCCCTCTCTGGGGAGCTCCGTTAGTTATGGTAGGCACAGAGCTTAGAGAAGCGTGGCTTCCTTCGAGGTGTATACCATTGGCTTCTGGATATGCCACCAGGCCTTCATTACGTTCCTGCGCGCTGATCTTCACCATCAGGCCTGTTTGCCTGCCCTCGCTGCTCCCGATAGCCAAGGGCTTCTTTTATGGTGGGGGAGAAGTATGCTTGGCTACATTTGTTACCAGGCCACTGAGGTCCCATCAGCCACTGTTGCACCAGAAGCAATCTCCTGGCATCTCTCTCTCTTGCCTGTGAGGATTCCCAGGTTCAGGTAAGAAAAGCTGTTTGCCTCAGCATGTTATTTGGACATCTGAAAATTTAGAAGGCAGGGTCCAGCTTAAGCACTGCATGGGACGAAAGCGAAAATTCCAGTGCTCTGGAGGTTTTACAGAGATTTTATTGCCAAACCTGCTCTGAGTAGGCAGGCTACAAACCCTCCTCAAGGGCAAGCGTTTCCTCTCCAGTGTTCCTGCAATTCCTTTGCTGACACAGTCAGATCAGCCAGGCTGGAGGCAGGCTCACCTGAGGTTGCAAAAGGGTGCTCTCCAGAGGAAAAACAAAAAAGGAACTGTTATTTTCCAAGCTCATATCCTCAAAGGCTCAAGCACGATTACTCTGGCTAGAAGGAAGAGGCACAATTAGTACTGAGGGCACCATCTGCCGCTCCGCCTTCTTGTCCTGGACCTGTCTAACAGAGGCAAACCTGGCCCACAATCATATTCATCACTTTATCCAGGCACCTGCAGCTCGCATGGCTTTTTGTCCTGGTCTTCTCCCCAGGTCTGGGAATGCTGCTCTTCCAGGGCTTTGTTCCTTTCAGGAAAATCCACAGATGCCTTTAGGTTCCTTTTTTCTCAAGAGATGGCTTCTGTTAATAGTGAAAAAAGATGAGGAGTTTTCTTGGTTTTGAGACAAATTTAGGAGAGAGACCTGTTAGGCTCACTCTTTTCAAAAAGCGTTCCCAAAAGACCCCTTTTGCACCAAGAGGAAATTAATACCAATAGAGAAAAAAAAAACCCTCTAAATATTTTAACTAACAAACAGAACAACCACCAGGCAAGGGAAAACAAAAGGTTAAGAACTGTTAAGAACTAAACCTTCGGAACCCACTTCCCCACACACACAGAAACAAAAACCAAAGAAATAAATGTCCAGAAATTGGAGGCAGTGCAGGATAAATACTTCTTTCCCAACACGTGGTCCAAATATGGCGGCCTTCATCGTGAAAGGGGCAGAAGACCCCAGCCACCACCGAGCAGTCCTGCAGCAGAGAGAAAAAGCTCCAGCGACTACCTGGCTTTGACTTTTTCCCTCCGAGATTAAAGAGCTGGCAAAAAAAACAAATTAGTTCGAAGATGTCCGGTGTGCTTCCTCTCTCCAGCTCGGCTTCCCAGGGCTTGGGACTGGGCACAGCTGCTCTCCTCTCAGCAATCTCTCTTTCACCAGTTCTGGAGAAGTGATCTCTTCAGTTCAGTTTGTTACAGCACAGGGCTCTTGTTGTAGACAGTCCCCTCTCTCTGGGCACAGCCGCCGCAGCTGAGCACAGCAGGACGCAGCAGAGCACAACAGAGCACAGCAGGGCACAGCAGAGCACAGCAGGGCACAGCAGGTCTGACAGAACAAGAAACTGCTCTGCTCTATCCCTTCTGACGCAGCTCTGACCCCTCCTGATCCCAGAACCAGAAGAGAGTGCGAGACCCACTACCTCCCGATCCAGAAGAGAGGGAGAAACTTCCAGGCCTCCCTCAAACTGGAAGAGTGCGGCTGACATCCCCCCCCCATACCGGGAGACAGCAAGCGATATTTCGGGCCCACCGAGCCCAGAAGGACTTTGGCCAGCGTCATGTGATACTCCTAAGCTGGGAAAGCAGGAAAAAGGGTGTGCAGAACCAGAAACAACCACTATTTTTTGGTCATAAGCAGAGGACAGTGGAATAAACCGTCATAGTAGATCACTCGGACAGCAGTGTAAGCCGGTGCTCAGCAAACTCCAATGCCTCTAAGAAATATTGCTCTGACTATGATTTACGCTCACGCCTTTTCCTCAAAAACACTGAGGCACGGGTTTTCGCCATCAAGTCAAGAGCCGGCAAATAATTGTTGGAGAGCTGATGGACTCAGCCCTGGCCTGCAGGGAGAGCAGCATCCCTCTTTCCACACCAATCACTCCTGTGCTGGCTGCCACCTTCCTTCACGACAGGGACAGCTGAGGAAGCGATAAGTTCTGGTGCTCCCTCTCTGCCACAAAACCTGGCAGCAAACGTGTAGCAGTCCTCATGCACTTGACTGGGTCATGCAGCAAATGGGGCTGGGACAGGCCCTGCTCAGCTGGTTTTTCTTCGGTGGCAGAAGCCTCTAAGAGGGTGCTGGAGGGACAAAGTGTGGCCGCCTCTCTTGCTCACTGTGGGCTCCACACATCCCCCTCCTTTCCACGGCCAAACCTCGGACCACTCGGCTGTGACTATTTTCTTTGGATTCTTCCACTTCCAACACCATTTACGACCTCTGGAACTAGGGTCACCCTACAGCTCATCTTTTGCCACACGGGAAATCACAATACACTGCCAAAATGCAAAACAAGGCTACAACAATAATCAGAGGCTGGAATAGCTCTCCCCGAGCAAAGGTGGGGAGAGACCTGGGCTTGTTCAGCTTGGAGAAGAGCAGGCCCAGGGAAGACTTTTCACTTCTCAAGGGGACTTGACAGAAAGTTGTGGACTCATTTTTTAGCAGATCCTGTTGCAAGAGGACAAAGGTTTCAAAGTAAGGCCTCTCAATAGAAGGTTTTAAATTAAGAGACGGTCAGTTAAATTGGCTCTAAATCAGAAATTGTTTACGAGGAGAGTGCTGAAACACTGGCACACCTTGCCCAGGAAGATGGGATGTGTCCCATCTTTACAAAGGCTCAAGGTCGGGTTGGACAGGACTCTGAGCACCCTGATCTGCATGCAGATGTCACTGCTCTCTGCAGGGCAGCCAGACTAGATGACCTTCTTACCAAAACCATTCTCACCTTTTTGTTCACTTAAAGAGCACCAAGACTGGAGATTAATGAGGGGGGACACCTGCTGGCTTGGAGTTTATAGGACGAGAAAGCCCTGATACCGGACAGCTCCCTCTGCAGAAGTTCCTGGGAAGACTAGTACCAGTCCCCGGCTGTCTGCAGGCAGCAGGGGAGAAGGTCATGCAGGACAGCCTAGTGTTGCCTTGTCTTTTGCAGTTTTGTGGTTCCATTCGTATCTATCAAATGAAAAACCTACAAAAAATGGAAGAATTGACTCTACCTGCTCCTTTCCCAAAAACAACTACTCTATCCACGAAAACCCAAAAGCTTTAAGCTTACCGAGATGAGTTTCCTCCTCATAAGTTGGTTCTCCTTCCAACATTTGCCTTGGTCCCATAATCCCAAGTGACCAAACATCCACTTTGGGCCTGTAGGCTTCTCCTCTCACGACTTCGGGTGCCATCCAGCAAGGACTCCCAATTCTTGAGCTGAGAGGCGAAAAATCAGCTGAGGAGTAAACTAAACAGTGTAAAAGCCAGTTACAATTAGGAAATCAAGCAAAATAATTCCCCACTCTAAGCCTGAGATGGCCATGTTGAATCTAGCTGGAAAAGTGGCTGTCCTCTGCTTCTACCGGGCTGTAGTCAGGGAAAGAAGGAATTAGCCAGCTCAAAAACACAGGTTTCACGCAGTGGCCAAGAACCACTTCTGGAGAAAAAGCAGCCCCACACTGCATCCGGGAGTCCCCAGAGGTGCTTTTCTCCTCCAGGCTTTACTAACTCATCCACAAAAAGCCCCATCTTTTAACTACAAATCTTGGGCCGTCCCAAAGTGTTGGAAAAACCTCATGCTGCAGGTACTGTTTCGTGATTGTGGCCATACCTGCATTGCACAACACATGTTTTCCTTTATTTGCATCCTGAAGGGTGTAGAACACAATATGTTAATGATGCATAATAACGGTATTTGTTACCTTTGGTCGGAATTAACTCAGTTGACAAAAGTGATAGAATCAACAATTTCGTCCTCCTCTGAGTACTGAGGCAGCAGTAGACGTGCTCTGACCTGCAACGAAGTGTCTTTGCACACATCCTAATCTTCTTTACTACCCGGTATTACTACCAAGGATTGTTTTTCACAGTGAAGGAAGCGCGTCTATTCGCTGGTAGAGACATGTGGTGCTCTTCTGAGCCTCACTGGAGCAAAATAAGTTTTCAGGCCTTGCAAGATAAGCAAGCAGCCACAGTCATGTTTTTCTCCCCCAAGTTCATAAATTCATCACTGTCTTAAAGCAACACTGTACAACTCTGACAGTTTACCACAGTATGCCATGGCAGCAGATGCTCTTAGTCTTTTAGCCTACAGTAGAGGAGTTCTATATCCTCTAGTTGATTTCAAAGTAGCAGTGGCTCTCTCCGTAAACAGATCCTGAAGAAGGACTCCAGCAATATTTTTTCCCTCTTTCAGGTTCGCGACAAACAAGAGATGTCTAGCAGGGGTATGGAGCGTCTGTGCTAGGAGTTCTCTCACCAAGGGCACATACTGGCTCAGCTGTCCGGAGAGGAGTTGCTGGCACGTGAGAAGGCTGCCCTAGATGTCTGACTGGCATCAATGGAGAGGGAAATACAAAGCTTTTCAGAGCAGCTGGCAGAGGTTAGGTAAAGTCAGGGAGGAGACCCTACGTGGGACATTATTGAGAGCTGGTAATTATAAAGGTGGTAAGCATTAAACGAGGCTTTACTGCGTAGTGTAAGCTATCAAGTTGCTTTTACTTTCAGTGGACAGAAAATGGAAGAGTCTTGAGGAAAAAAATATACTGTAATTTGAATGTAATTTTTCTGACAGCTGAAGCCAGCTGTGAGAGACTGAGGTGTAATGGTTTATGAGTAAAATATGCTTCGTAAAGGTCTTTTACCTAAAATAGTAAAACTGTATAAACAAAACGGCACCACAAGAAAAACTACACTGAAGTCCACATACCACCATGAATAGTCCCTCTGAGCTGACGCCCTGGACTGTAAGTTGATTTGCGATAAGGTAAAAATGAAAGCATAGTCAGGTCTGGGCTGGGAGGGAAGTATGCCTTCACAGGACAATCAAGCTCAGCAGCTTCTGTGTGGAGGCCTTAGCCCCAGACTTATCTGCTGGACAGGTTTGCATAGAGGTGAGGTTTTTTTGGTGTTTGGTGAAAAAAAAGCCTCTGGTCAAAGGAATGTTCTCCCTCCGCTCTGCAGATTTGGGAGGCCCCCACTGCGGGAGAAACCTCATCCACAGGACATGCACGTGAAGCGGCAGCAGAGGCATTCACGGCCCATCAAAGGCCCCCCAAAGCAGTACCCAAACACTGAAGTAGAGCATTGCAATTGATGCAAAATGATGCAACACACCCAGAGTATTGCAAGGGAGAGTGTCTAGCTGGCCCCCTGTAGGGGTAGTACCTGGTGTTCCCTTCTGGCACAAAGCGTATATTAATCCAAATGATTCTATCCTTTAGTGGCAGCGCAGTGACAGGGACTCTCACCATGAAGAAGACCAGATATAGGGGATCAAGGAGATGTCACTGGACCCACGGAGGGCTGATATGTTTCCACTTAACCTCTGTAAAATTTTAGGTCCCCTCACCCCCACACCTCTTTTTCCATTTCTTTCTCTCTCTTTCTTTCTCTATTTCTCACTGTTAAATATAATACATGAATTTTTGGTACCAACATTCAGCCTCGTTTGGCTTTAATCCGTTTCAAGTTATATCTGAAACTTCAGGGGACATTCCACTTTATTCACAGAGTCCTATTCTGTGGTTAGAGCAGATCGTAACACCAGCAAAGTTTTTTCAGCACAGGCCCCTTTTTTGCCAAATCTTGCACATTCCGTGCCAAGTTCAAAGCAAGCCAGCTTGACTCTGAAAGGAGAAATACTGAAATCATGCAGACCTTTACTGTAACCTGAAGATTCTCTCAGGGTTTGATCCCTTCTTCTGTGTATTTGAACATCAATCTTTCCTTGCCAAGTAGTTTTACATGGAATCGTCAGAATCCCAGTTTCTTACATAGAAATATTGTGAGAAGGATGCTGGCACTTAAGGTGAAGTTAAAGGGTCATGGAGAAAATCATGAGGCCCCTCCAAAATAACTTAAATTCTATGGTGTAGGACACAAAGACGGTTAAAGCAGCCACAGGGAAACATATTTCGACTTCTTGACTGACTCTGGGGGTTCTAGATCATGACTGATATCCAGCCACCTCTAACCTGTCAAGGTCCCTTTGGCCGGTCCCTCTTCCCTTTCAAAGAGCGAAAAGTAATTTGAGCTACTGTCAACTTCATTATTTATAAAAACAGTTAAAGGGAAAGGGAACATGTTTTTCTGTTGAATGTCCAGTAATTTAAACTGCAGGACAGGCCTCTCCACTCTCAGCTAGTTCTTGTTCAGATAAAATCTAGTTCTGATTTATTACAAATCCTGCTACAATCATGAGATTTTAATATATCATCTGATGTACTCTTTTAATCCCTTTTACATATACTGTGTTTGGGAAATGAGGTAATAATATGTAAACTATAACAAGAATTAAAACTTCACGAAAGAGACAGGAAAATATGCTCTTCTCTCCCCCTGCAGACTGATTTGGAAGTGCTGAAGAGAAAAAGGCTGTGAGCAGAAAGTGGGGTTTGTCTCACTGGCACAGGCTTTTTGGGCACAGCGGCTAACAGTGTAAGAGAGGAAACAGAAATATTCGACTCTTAAGATCAAATTTGCCTGGGCTTTGCATATTTAAAAGGTAGAAATATGGATGCTTTCTGCATCCAAATTTCCATCCAACCCATTTGATATATTTTGATGAAGGGAACTTGACCCACACCTTACTGAAAATCTCTCTGTGGGTGTCAGTGGAAGACACGCATTTCTCTCCATCTTCATAACTTGCAGGTCAGTGAAAGAGAGCCAGGACTGCAGCATATCTTAGGCTCAGCAGCACATATCTCAGCTGGAGACCAACAGGAGTCACTTGAAGGTCCAAATTCACACAGCCGTGTGGGCTGAAGAAATGCTACAAGGTAAGAGTCTTGTGTGCTTGGCTTCTGGATATTTCCTGGATATGCCTAGAGAAATCACTATGAAACCAGCTCTGCCCACAGTGCTTCTGAGAAATGAAGGTGTTTGCAGCCAGTCCCTCCAGGACAGAAATGACAAGAACTTAAGGCCAGTAACGTCTACTGCTTGTGTAGACTCTCAAGCCTGCTATTTGTCATGTTTGCAGGGCGTTGATCTGTGGCTGCAACATGAGCTCAAAGCACAGAGGGTTCATGTAGCAGGAACAGGAAAAGGTCGTGCACCATCTCTGGTGGGCAGAAAAACCGTGTAGCAATACCCTCAGACTTTGGGAAGTTGGTCATGAAGAGGCGAACAGGAAGCTCCTTCAAAACATGGCAGGAAACAATTCGCATCTGAATTTTCCAGGCAAGCTTTGTGGGCTGGATGAACAGAATAGCAGCCTGAATATATCAAATAGCAAAAATGATCTGCTTTAAGCCAAACATTGCCGAGCGAGGCAGCAGAGCCAAAGACACATATTAGAAAACTTGGCCAGACCCACAGGACTGTGCTGGGAGAGTAAGTGCAGACACAGATTCAGCGTGGGGGTAAGGCAAGTCCCCGGAGGCTGGTCTGTCCCCACCCAAATCTGGCAGCCAAAGGGCAGGTCCTCACCAACACACTCCTGCCACGAAGAAGACTGCTAAAACTGCGGCCAGCTGACCAGCAGGAAATGAGTTCCGTGCTTTCTGTCCTTCCATGGTGGACAGAGGTTTTCCCTTTGAGCTTGAAGCATATGGAACAAGCCCTTGGTCCCAGGTAATTCAGTTCAAGACCTGTCTTGTGACTACAGCATCAGGGTCCTGAACTCCAAGTTGCCCTGCTTTTCATCCACAATTTTTTTGGATGAAAATGCTGCTGAACACTGACAGGGACAATTTCTCTCCTCTGAGATCAGGGAAAAATCCTGAGGGAAGAAGTGCCAGGAAACTGGCAGCAATCAGAGAGGGGAAAGTGCCATCTCCTTTTCTTCCACTTGCTGACCCTCTTTTAAAGTGCCTCATTACGATATTATTCCTGCAGGGCACAAAGGTACTACAGTGTATTCTTCAGCTGGGCATTTGTGAGAGGGATGGAAGTTCGCTTTTTTATTTGAGAAGATTTGCTTCCAGGCTTCCTTGGCATCAAGAACCTCATCTGGATACGTCTTCTTCCGTTCATCAGGAGAAGGAGCTCATCAAGGAGCTCCTGGTTTAAAGGGACAATTTGACGGTAGACACAGAAGAAAAGCATGAGAAAATGCTGCTTTGAATGAAGGAGGAAGTTGCCACCACACAAGATCAACAAGAAAAATACAAATCATATTGAAGACAGAGGTGAAATATGTGAAAGGATAATTCGTATGGTGTTTTTCACTCTTCCCTTCTCCTTATAGGCAGGGCTTCTCTGAACACCCTCTGGGTAGAATTGTCTCTTATATGCCCCTTTGTAAAGAGGAATAGTGCTTTAGCAACATTGAGCCCTTTGTGCCATGAAAGACAGGGCCTCCTGAGCTTGGTAGAGAAACAGAATGAAGTGACAGAACGAATGTGACTTTGAGACCAAAAGAGGAAAAATCTGATAGTGATGGCTGATCTCTAACTTTCTCTCATTTGTGTTTATGAACGATCAAGGCAAAATTGCAAGCAGGGCTGAAGGAATCTCAGAGTAAGACCCAGGCTGTGGAGAAGAGGCATGAGGAAGAAATGAAAAGCATGAAAGACGAAATTAATCTCTTTCAGCAGGTAGAGGCTCTACAAAAGCAGATCTGTGAAAGAGTGGTAGCCACTGCATTCATGCATCAGGTGGCCTCTGCCCGTCTCAACTTTCCTTTTCAGAGGAGCGGGTTGATGGGGGCAAACCCTCTGACTGCCATCATACTTTGTTCTTCATCACAGCAGGTTTGCTAATTTAGTGGTCTGCTGAACTTCAGCTGCTCTCCTGGACAGTGGGGATAGTCCTTTTGCAGGTTGGCCAGCAATCAATCGAATGGATTTCTGCTTGCCTGTTTCTGCTAGCCTTGTTTTTGAGGTGTTTTTTCAGATGAACATGATGACGGACACAGATTTTGAAATGAGCTGTTTTTAACACTGTGAATCTGGTCTATCACGTTTGGGTGATTTCGATTTTTTTACCTTTCCTCATAGACTGTGACCTAGCTGACAGCGCCAAGCTGTGTTTTCTGACAGATTTTTCTTTCTGCTTCTCTTGAGGGTGAAGAGATTATCTCACACCTAGCAGGCTATAAGTCAGTAAGGCACTGTTCATGAATCTCGGCCAGGTCTGAGTGAGGAAAGGAACTGTCAAGGCAGAAGTTGCAAGAGGCTGAGCATTTCCAGCAGATCATGGAAGAGAAAAGAATCATATATTGACATATTGCAGGTGATGGGGCATATAGCATGATAAAATCACCCCAAGACAGTGCTCCAACCTTCTTAAAGGGAGCGGTGCCACCCTCATCCACCACATGATTCCAGTTCTGCCTGCGCTATCAGGTCCTACACAGTAATATTGGGCACAAATACATATGGAAAACAATAAGATTTTTGGTCACCCAGACACCTTCCCAGGTCTTGGTTCCAAAAGGAACACAGGGACTGTCCCCCAGAAGCAGGAGCCTAAGATAATGTACAAATGTCAAAGTCCATCAGCAAGTGAGAGAGTTTGACATACTGAAATATGGTCATGAATGAAAATTTAGTCCGAGATAAAACCTGGCTTGTCGAAAAAAATTTTGGCCCAAGAATCAAAAAACTCTTGCTAAAATAGCGTTCTGCAAACGTTTTAATTCCATGCAACTTTAATTACTAATGAGAATAGCACACACTCTGCTCTTAGACAGAATCTCATTGAAATAATATATTCCTCTACTCTATTAGAAAGGAATGAAATAGTGTCTGAGCCCCAGAGCAGTGGTATGGGCAGGAGGGAACAAAACTGTTAGATTAGCCTTTTAATATTTAATAGAGTGGTTGATCGTTTTGTTATATAAATAATTATTTAACAGCAAAGACTGTTAATAGAATAACTCTGGAGTCGCGATACTGAATACCTAGGATACCTGATCTTAATTTTGAGGAATCAACCCACAGCAGTGATCTATCCTGGAGCCCTTGGTCCCAGAAATACGTAGTACATTAGAGTGGTGTTTCAGAGGTCGAACACCCCACAATCTCTGTCTACTCTCTGTCAGCCTGTGATAACCTCAATTTTCCGAAGTGACTGTCAGTCTCTGGCTTCATGGGTCTTTGCTGCAGAATGAAATTTTTTAAAACCTCATGAGCTTCAGTTATTAGTCGAATAGATTTGGGTTTCAAAAGACACCATGGAAGAAATCACTGGTGAAATTTCAGCATCAGGGCTTAAACAGCACATGACATCTCAAACTATCTTCAGGCATTTTCAAGTTTTTTCCCTAATGTGGCATTTCATTCTTGGATGTTTTCTGTACACATGGAGATTTCACACCGTAGTTTTTAAAAGAAGTGTCTCTTTTTCCGTAATTAAAATGTATCATACAATTCTGAGGAGAGGCTTGAACTACAAATCATTAGTTGGAGAAATAAGACTCTCTCAATTCTCTAGAGGCTTCCAATAATTTTACGAAAAGAATGACTGTGTGCATCTGGTTTCATCTGCACAGATCACGTAACTCTAGCGTTCCTTGGTCATGTCTTCCTGACCTTATTCTCATAAGGAAACGTGGGAGGTTTGGAGTTAAGCAAGATAATCCAATAACGTCTAAAAAATAGAAACGTGCATGGAACCCACTGGACGACAATATCTTCACGGTTTTGGCGTAAATGAACTTGCTCTTTTTTCTGGACGGCTATTTTGTAATTTAACGGATAAGATTAATTTCTCGTTAAGAATAATTAAATTTCTTTTTGGCCCACTCAAAAAGATTGAGCAATTTCAAACTTTCTCAAAAAGAAACCGGTCGTGAGAGTACTGCATTTATATGTGGAAAACTTCTTTTCCTAAGTGGTTACTTTCATTGTCTAGTCTTACAGGAATAGTAGGCTTTTGAAAGCAATTGCTGTAATTGAGCTGAAAGCCTGCTTAGTAACATTTCTTCTAAAGTATATTTTTAACATAGTTATCTATAAATCAAAATATGAATGTAGCAAGAGTCCCTATATACTGCTATTCTCTATACTTTCTATTCCTCTGAGAAATTCCTGTGGTCTTGTTTCAGTCCTTCATCTACAAACTACGCTATAAAGCAAAGCAAATATTAATATTTTCTTCTCTTGCAAGAAAAGTTATACAAAATAAATGAAGTGGTTGCTTTTGAGCAGCGTTTTCAGAACAGCTTATTACTTTAATGTTTAAGGCTGAAGTAGGGGAAAGGAGAGGACTTGTGTTTGGATAAAAATACTATAAGGGGACTCCGCTAACAAAGTGTAGGCGAATCTATGGAAGTCTGAAAGACTCAGTTTTGGTTGGTAATTCCTGGTTTTGAAAGGGTTTGGTGAAAAATTCGCTGTGAACTTATATGTGTCAAACTGGAAAATATAGTCCTGAAATGTTTACAAGTCACCAATACTTGTGAAAATTCTGCTCAAAATTAAAAATATCTGGCATGTCTTGTGATGCTAAATCAAGCCTATTTCCAATGCAAGTTCTCTTCATGAGGAATAAAATTTTTCCTGACTGAAGTGCAATCCAATAATCTGGAAGGATTTCTTTTCATTCTTTTTAACAGAAAGATATTTCTTTGTATATCTTGGTGTAACACTCATTTCAAACATTTCAGAACAGATGACAGCATCTGGATGAAAAATTCTATTACCAGAGAATGTTACAAGTGTTGTGTAATTCCATAAAAATTGCTTCGGTGTCCATGAACTCTTAACAGCGATTGAATTTAATTAATATTAATGGCCCTAATTGATTACAGTTTAATAGTTTGGTGTCCTAGAAGAGTACTAAAAGTTCTAAAATGCGTAGTAGAAACAGGGTAACTCAACTCATTATTTCCATTTAGGTCACTTTCAGCAGCCTGAGGTGTAGATGGTTTTTGTTGCACTTTCCTTCTCCGCTAGGTAATGAGGGCAATCAACAGATGCAGAGAACCAACGAGAAGGCGTGCTCCCATTGTCTCTGTTTGTACAGAGATAGTTGCAATTTTTCAAGGTCTGTGTGAATACACTCTTATATCAGGCAAAAGACAATATTTTTCATAGCGAAGTCCACCAGACTTCAAGTCCATTAAATTGAAATTGGTTTAGTTGCAGTACAAATCGTAGAGAGTATTTCTTTAATATACAGGTCTCCAAATAGTGAAGTAAGGTCTAGTCTGGAGAAACAGCAAGTCTATCACCTCCTTCCTGAGGATGTTGGGCCAGGTACCATCACAGGTCCATTTGAGGAGCACCAGCTTCCAGAAGCAAAGAGACACGGCAGATGGGGATACAGCAAAATTCCTCTTTTTGCTTTCCCCTGTGGCAAGGGAAAAACATATAAGGGGTGGGAGATTTTTTTCTCAGCTGAGACACTGGCAAACCCCATGCTCCAGATCTCGGCCTTGCACAAGAAAGGGCAATGAGTGGAGGAGGCACTATCCAGCGACAGGCTGTCCATGCTCACAGAAGACAGTGGCTAGGAAACAGAAGCAGGGAAATGACACATGGCCAGAGAAACCTGATACAGGTATCCAAGTGAAAGTGGCATGGAAATTGAGAAGTAGAAAACAAAGAATGTTATTACATTTCTTTTTTCCGTCACGGTGCACCTGCAGAGGAGGACCATCCGTGGTAGTTTAAATCCAGTCAAAAATTAAGCAGCTGCTTCCGGTTTTCTGCATTCAGAGCCACTTTTGCTTGCAATGTCTAAGTGCCACGTGCGTAATAATTTGTGTTTTTGCAGCTCATGGAAATGTATCTGAGAGCAAAGGAAGGGACAGGAATCAGTGGAGGACAGGTTTGGCAGAGCTGGTCCCAAC
The DNA here is from genome assembly GCA_013397565.1 of Ptilonorhynchus violaceus. NCBI lineage: Eukaryota > Metazoa > Chordata > Aves > Passeriformes > Ptilonorhynchidae > Ptilonorhynchus > Ptilonorhynchus violaceus. Next base: position 11,642 of record VZRJ01008173.1, on the reverse strand, counting down.
AACCTCCTTTAGGAATAGAGGGGAAAAAAGGTGCTGCTTTGTTGTGCACTCACCTTTTCTTATCCCCAGCAATGATGTATCTTACATTAAATATCAGCTTAGCCACACCCAGAGAGCTCTAAACTCCACCGCTGCAACAAGGATATTCCCCACCTCTTATTCGAAAACATCATGGCCAGATCTTACAACTTTCAACTATATACCTATCCATATAACGACACACATGAGCAGATAATGAATTCAATAGTCAATGGCTGTCCCTCCAAGATGTCTTTTTAGTTCATTTGTTCCATGGCTTTGGGTTTAATCTCTCCCAGATATCTTCCAGGGCAGGAGGGTTGATGTGCTGGCAGTTGGCTCCAAGCTGTATCAGAAACTCACCACGGTGTATGTAGAGCAGTCCATAGTCGTTATCCATGGCAGTTATGACATACAGTGGCATTGCCTTTCAGCAACCAATATTGTATATAAAGTTTAAAATTACAGATTTTTCGTCAAAAAATCAAATCCCTTTTCGGTACACAGCGTGTTTCCCTCTCCCTCTGCTTTACCAACCCCTTGCATCCAGATCATTGAGCATAAAATATCCAATGGGATTTTTTACCTTTGCCTGAGGCCTGCCAATCCAAAATGTCTTTTCTAACACCTTTCTTATATGCCCCACACGTACTTTACCACCTTATGTGGGAATTAGAGATTCTGATTGGGCGTGGCCAGTTCTATTGCTGAAGCACCTGTGGTTAACTTAAAATGTGGCCTTCGTTAAATAGTGATCCCAATATTTGAATGCGCCAACACCCATTGCTTTCAATGTGTTTTTTAACGATAAGTTGTATTTTCAGCTTTCCCAGAGGCTGGTGCATGAAAAAGAATATGATATATCCCGCTCAATATCGTGCTGTCTAGTCAGGTGTTTATGAGGTTATTTTTGCAATGACTTGTGTTGTCCGACTGACCTCTTTCTATGGCTTTATGTCACCACATGTCTTGCTTTTCAAGGCCCAAGTTTGTGTTCCAAGCAGTGGGTTTACGCACAGGGTACGCCTCCTGATATCCAGTGGTTTTTTTCCACTGCTGCCAGCAATTAGAGAGTTCTTAGTCAGGTTTGTTGGACTGCAGAGTAATCAGTCTGTCAGGTCTCCCTGTTTATATTCCCACCATTTCTCCCCAAGCCAGACAATATTTTTCCGCTTGGCCGCCTAAGTTGCAGTGCATGTTTCACAGTTATATATAACCCGGGAAATAGGCCATGGTTAATTCCACCGCTCGATCACAAGAACATCGCTGTTGCATCTTTTCCCTTGAGCAGAGCTGTCATGGGCCCACAATGGCAGAAATAATTCACCTTTATTTTGCATGTCCAGATCGACCAGAGACACTTTAATCTTGGCAGCCCAATCCATCTGTCCGTTGTTGTGAATTTCTTCAGTAGCCCAACTCTCGCGTGTGTGTTCATCTACATGATGTACTTTGAGAGCTAACCTCTATGTAATGGCAGTGATGCCTTGCCCCTGTTCATGAGTCCAGGCGGGTTTACATCTATACTGCACATTAAGTATTTTCAATCACTCTAGCCACCTTTAGTGTATTTTCCACCATCCACAAGTCAGTTTAGAGGTAAAGCACTGGCCATTTCTTAATTTCGGTTTTATTTAAAGAAAGTAGGAAGGCTTTCTTCTTTGCAAGATGACTTGTTCCAAATTGTAGTAGCTTCTGTAACTTTCTGCATGAGACTCCATATGGCAGCTTTCTTTTTTTGATTTATCCCTATGATGGGATGCAGGAGGTGCAAATGCTTTATTCACTTCCTGCCTGGATTCTGCATAGAGGGCAGAGGCCATTCAGAGTGTGCTGTGTGCATGGCTGGGAAAGTCTCTTGCCCTGTACCACAGCTCACAAAAAAGTGGCATTGCAGGAGCCAGTGGGCAGATGAGTATGATAGGTCCCATCCTCATCACTGCCTTCCTCCTGCTTCTTCTCTTTTCACCAATCCTTCCATCATGCTTCTCAGCATCCACAGCTGGTCCAGGGCCAGGCAGAGCTGTGAGCGCAAAGTGGTGGCTTTTCTGCAGAGAGTAGAGACAAGCAGTGAGCTGTAGGTTGTCCCCCTCCCGTGTCCCTGGACAGAATCTTTTTTTCCCCTCTTTCCAATGTTGGGATGGACAGCGATGCATCCAGCACCAAGGTTCTGGGATGTTGGGCTTATGCAAGGGTGTCTCTGCCCCTGTCCTAGGTCCAATGTTGGCGCAAATGAAGCTAGGCTCCAAGGGCCTTACTGCAACTTGGTGACTAACATTTCATCCTGGAGGAGGAGAACGAACCTCTCATTCATCTTACGGCAGTGGCTCAGAATTACATGTACTCTCAGCACTGCCTTGTCTTTACTGAGAGGCTTCCTACAGAGCAGAGAACGGCTGGCATGGACCCAGCCATGCCAGCGTGTGTCCATGAGCTGTGGGGGAGTCCACATGGAGCCAAAGCAGCTCTCGGACTGGCCCATCCTGCCTAGCACAGAAGGACCATTGGCTTGCACGAAGGATGTTGGCCAGTCGGCAGCAGCGAGGATGGGAAGCGCAATGTCAGTGCTCTGTTGGTGCCTCTTGGCCAGAATCTGCCTGCTTCCACTTGATCTCTGGCAGGCCACCTCCCTACTGCTGCTTTTGGTGGACCCTATCCCCAAGTGACCAAGAGCCTGAGGAAAAAGGACACTGAGGCGACGCATTTGGGTGGGAATTCCTTCCAGTGTAGCCAGTCTCTCCTTTGAGCTTGGGATCTCAGAACTGGAAACACCCAAGGTAAAGGATCCTTTGCCTACTTGCAGCCTTGCATGCAGTCAGTTGCCTTTGCCTCAGGGGCACTTTGTTTGCTGCAAACTGCTCAGCCTGTTAGATACCTGACCCGAGTGGTTTGTACACTGCTGCTTAATAGCTGCTTCTTCCCCAAAATCTACTTGTGCAAGGGCTTGCTCATTGGTGGTTTCAGGACTTGGCTCTTCCACTGGTTGACCTGCAGGTGGTTCCCCTCAGGCCTTTCTCCAGCGCTTTAAGGTCCCTGTGTTTGGAGAAGCAGGACACTCGCACACAAGAACCTCCTTCTCCCGATGCATGCCCTTTGCCTGCTGAGTGAGGGGACAATCAGCATAATCATCTACATCACTGAATGCGAAAAGGACCCGTAGAGTTCAGAAAAAGGGGTTAAATAATGCAACTTGATATGATGTAACATCTCAAAAAGGGGTCAGAAAGTGCGGGTAAAAAGGAGTGCTTACCCTTTTGATTCCTGCAAGCTATTAATAGTTGTACAAACAGTCCTATTTTTCATTTGGATATCACATGTGTTCAAATTGCCGATGTGATGTGTATATCAGGTTAGGTTGTACTCCCACACAGATTGCTAGATAGCATGTGGCATACATTATTAGACAGCAGATTATCTGCTTTAACCTTGCTAGCATGAGGAGACATCCAGCTCTTGAGCGAAAGGGGGAAAATCAACGGTGGCTCTTTGTCAGCCAGTGATTTCACCATTTTCAAAAGAGAAAAAGATACCCGAGTAACGTAGAGTCATAAATTGTGTTGGAAGAGGCCAGCTAGTCCAACACCCTTGCAATGAGTAGGGACATTTTAACCACAGCAGCTTGCTCAAGTTGATCTTTCTTGTTTCAAGAGGTGGGGGATCTGTCTACTCTCTGGCCAACATGTTACAGTGGTTCAGAACGGTGATTGTCAAAAATTTCTTCCTTATATCTGGTATGGAACTACCCTCTTTTAGTTTAAAACACTTCTTTGTTCACCCTATTTCATATCAAGAAGAAGGATCCTCTCCCTTGATGAAAATATCCAGGCATTGATCCCATACAAATATTCCAGAGCTCTGTTACTTGGAATTACCTACCTTGGGCACTATAGAAGCTGCCCACCAAGAGTGAGCCTAATATCCCCCCAAAAAATTGCAGAGAGAGAATTTAAGGAGACCACCACAGAGAAGTGGAAACCATATGCCAAATTGTGTCTTGCAGGAGAGCACCTTCCAAAGATGGATACCAACTCCATTATCGTACAAAATGAGGCAGCGCTTCAACAGCAAATACGCCAGCACAGGATGTTGCTGCCACCCTTGACCTCCACCTGGCAGCTTATCTACACATTCCATGCAGGCAAAGCAATAAAATTGAGGTGTAGGCAAGTTGAGGCAAGTCAAGGGAGACGTAGTGAAGGCAAGAGCAGTGAGGGGAGAGCAAATGGAGTCTTAGGAGAGAGAAGGCCCAGAAGTTGTAGGCAAGGGTCGGCATAGGGAGGTAAGTCACGTGAGGGCTAGGCCAGGCAGGAACACGTAGGTCATAAAAGGTAAGGCCAGGCAAGGAAGGGGCAGGCAAGACAAAAAGCAGGGTACAAAAGCAAATGCAAGGCCAGGGATGGGCAGGCAGGGGAAGAACACATAGTTTGGCAAAGCAGGGGATGGGTAGGAAATGCAAAGAAAGGTGAAGGAGAGGACGGCAATTCATGACAAGCCCAAGGAAGAGGGCAGTTGGCAAGGGCTGGGTAGCGGTAGGCAAGGTAAGGCCAGAAATCTGTAGACAAGGCAAGACAGAGCAGAGGAAGTCCACTGATGTGTAGACAAGGGGGGATAGGGAAGGGTGGGCAAGGGAAAGCAAGGCCAAGTGGAAAAAGTGCACTAATGGCTATAAGAGGGAGGCTTATTCAAGGCCATGCAAGGAAAAGTGAAGGGCGGGCATGGCAAAGGAAAAAATGGAGTATAGAGCAGGGAAAGAAAAAACACAGTAAGATCAGTAAGGCAAGGAAAGGGAGAGTGTAGGAAAGGCAACGATCAGATAGGGAAGGCAAGGTAAGTCAGGAGAAGGTAGGCCTGGCTATGCTAGGTCGGGGAAGAAAGTTGAAGGCATGTCAAGGGCTGGAATGGGCATGCAAAATAATCCAAGGGAAAGCAGGCATTGCAGGGAAAGGCAAGTGGTTTTTTTGTAAGGCATGCAAGTGAGAGGTAGGCAAGACAAAGAGAGTCCCAGGAGAAGCAGGCAAGGCAAGGCCAAGAAAGAAGTGCTAAGGATGTTGAGGGGGGGCACGGGTGGGCAAGGCAAGGCAAGGCAATGGAGAGGTAATTAGGTCATGGGAAATACACAAAGGTGTCGGTAAATCAATGAAAGTCTGGGATCTCGAAGGCACAGCAACACAAGGCATGATCAGGTAAGGCAAGGAAATACAACGCTGGGTAGGCAAGTCAAGTCAAGAGAGTGGTAGGGAAGGCAGGCAAGACCAGTGAAATGAAAGCAAAGCAAGGCAATGGAAATTTAGGAAACAGAAGGCTCTGAAGTTGTAGGGAAGGCTGGGCATATGTGTGTAAGTTCAGTGGGGTGTAGGCCTGTCAGGGACAGGGCGAGGTAGGCAAAAAATTTGGAGTGAATTATGATGAGAGACTACAACACAATCTTCTGCTTGCTTATGCCACAAAAAATTGTTGCTGTTACTTGAAGGCCCAGGACTTGCGATTTGGGGAGCTTTCAGCTTTTTTTTCAGTACTGTTGTAGCCTTTCCCTCTACGCAATACATGGCATGATGCTGATTGTTTTCACTTGCCTGTCTTGGTTTTTTGGCCCAGGCGAAATTCTTTTCCATTCCCTGGCTTGAAGATGCTGCAGTAGAAACGTTTCAGCTGCTTTGCAGTGAAAAAGAGAGCTGCTGCTCCAAGACCAGATGAGTGGAATTGGCGGGAGTGGGATAGTCCGGTTCCAGCGCCAAGCCTCGAGGACACGAGCCAGGAGAGAGAGCACACCAAGAGGGACCAGACCTGTTGCTTTGTGTCTCGTGGACAGAATATCAATGCCAGAGAAACACCAGGTTTTTGCCTCCTGCTGGAACACCTCCACGGAAGCTCCAAATCCCTCAACGTAAAAGCCAGCCCCACTGAAGAAGATCGGTGAAATGTTTTTTATCCTGACGCCGTTGATTGGAGAGCAGTGACATTATAGACGTGGCTCTCCACTTGGGGTGCTTTAGAGCTGGGCGAGGCGTGTGTGGTTCTTTTCTGAGTCGACAGCGCCATCGTGTGGTTGTTCCTATGAGCGCTGACTGTGCCCAGGCAAAATCCAATGGCTTTTCAGCGTCATGGGCACAGTTCGTGGGGGAGCAGTTGGGTGGAAGAACTCGGTCATAGATGCTGGTTCATGGAGACGGAAAGAACATGATCCTGCCACTAGCTGGGAGGGAAGTGGAGTCTTTTCTTTGTTGGCTGTGCATTTGCTAAGCTGCAAAATAGAAGGCAATTCCAGCAGAGCCTTTTTCTTTAAGATATTCTCTGCTAGCGGCTGCTCACCCGTTGAATTGTATCATACCCCCTGCAGAGATGCACATTCTCTCAAGCTCTACGTACCATCCCCCTGTCTTTCTCTTCGCAGATCTCAAACCCTTTAAAAACTTCCAGCAATTTTCCCAAAGAAAACGTCCTAGAACAAAAAGCCCGTTTTGGCCTTCATCTTCCCCTTGCAATTGTGTAAACTAGAGCAAACACGCTTGTGATTCACACTTCTCAACCCTCGATACAGCGGCACATTCTCTCAAGGTGGCACAGTCCATCGCTAAAGCGCAGCGTTTCCAGCTGCAGCTAGGCCTGAGAGATGTGCCGGGACAGAAAGCTTTGAGCTTCCCTCTTCCCTGTGAAAAGTGGTGTCTTTGCTAAATCACTTTCATATCCCTTCACTGTCACCTAGTCAAAGCAGCTCTACCTCCCTGAGAAGCAAGTGTCAGGACAGAAGGGGTTCCTGGGTGACCCCCTTCTCCTAGCAGTCTTTCAACTGCGCACAATGTACTGGAACTACGCACCTTCCTTCTCCCATGTATGTTCCGTGGCATTTTTCTGCTCTTGCTGGGCTTTTTCCAACGTCCAAGAGCTACATTCATAGAGAAGGCTCTAGAAGAAAAAAACAGTTCTGTGCTGCACCTTCGCCTTGCTGCATGTAAGCCACGCGAAACTCCCCGCTGCACTGTGTACTTTCCGTCTCCGCTTCATCTACCATCCTGGTCTCTGGTTCTCAGTGCCTAAAGGTAAACGCATTGTTTTGACAGAGGCCTCGGAGAGGAATATGTACCAGCACAGGTAGCTCTCATTGGCCTTCCCCCTTACTGTTGATAACTTCATTTCAGGAGGTGAGAGGCAGCCACGTTTCCTCTTGCAGCCTGCAAGTTGCGCACACAACCACGGTGCTGTGCGGCTTCATTTTTCGCCTTCTCTCTTCACATGATTTCCGTCTCGCGGGCTGCGAAAAGTCCATCTACTTCTCACACAGAACACTCTGCAGGCACAGAAGCGATCCAGAGCACCGCTTCTGCCGAAAGCCTCTGGTGCCATTCCACCAGAAGGAAGGTGGCACCTTCCTTCTCAGCGCTACATAACACCACATTCTCTCTCTCTCGTAGACGGAATCTGAACGGAAAATTTTTCGGCTACGTCTCGCACAGAGAACTGGCTCAAATAAAAGAAGCTTGCTCGATGCGTGCAAACTTGTATTTGCACCACAACAAGGGGGCAGTACTTTTTTCTTTACAGCCCGTAAACTGCCGTCAAAAAACTACTCCACTTCCCTCCCAGCTAGAGGCAGGATCACGTTCTTTCCGTCTCCAAGAACCAGCATCCATGACCGAGCTCTTCCACCCAACTGCTCCCCCACGAATGGTGCCCATGGCACTGACAAGCCATTGGATTTTGCCTGGGCACAGTCAGCGCTCATAGGAACAACCACACGACGGCGCTGTCGACTCAGAAAAGAACCACACAGGCCTCGCCCAGCTCTAAAGCACCCCAAGTGGAGAGCCACGTCTAAAACGTCACTGCTCTCCAATCAACGGCGTCAGGATAAAAAACATTTCACCGATCTTCTTCAGTGGGGCTGGCTTTTACGTTGAGGGATTTGGAGCTTCCGTGGAGGTGTTCCAGCAGGAGGCAAAAACCTGGTGTTTCTCTGGCATTGATATTCTGTCCACGAGAGACAAAGCAATAGGTCTGGTCCCTCTTGGTGTGCTTTCTCTCCTGGCTCGTGTCCTCGAGGCTAGGTGCTGGAACCAGTCTATCCCACTCCCTCAGGTTTGGCAGGACCAATATCCTGAAAAGTATTATAATC
>VZRJ01008172.1:1042170-1062718 GCA_013397565.1 Ptilonorhynchus violaceus | reverse complement strand
TCATAGGGAAAGGTTTATCACTAATATCCCACCTAAATCTCTTTTACTTTAAAACTCTTCCCCCTTGGAGCCCCAGTTTCCTCCATCTGGGAATGTCAGAGCTGTGGGCAAATCTCCTTTGGCCTGGGGAGGAAAAGAGGCGGTGCCAGGGATACCCATATGGCTGGATCCCAGTGGGATTTTGGGATCGACCACCCTGGGAAGCCCTTTGCAAGCAAAAGCACGGATTTGAGGTGAGAAGAGGAAAACTGGGCCTAAAACTTGCAATAACAACTTTAATCCAGCAAACTGGGGCATAATCTAATCTGTGGGAAGACTAATTAGGGACAGAACTGATTGTGTGTGGTCAGCAACCATGGGGACACTTGGAGAGAGGGGGAATGTGAGGAGGGTTTGGGTTTGGGGCGGAAGAGAAGCCGGTTCTGTCTCAGGCCGGTCCCTTTCCATCACAGGCTCCTCTCCGTGTCCTGTTGGGTTGCAATTTCAATCTCTCAGCCCAGACACAAAATCATTGGGCTGGAGAGCCAAAAGCACCTGGCTAATGGGATTAACAGGAATTAACCTGGTTACGTGGGGACTCCATTGAAAATGAGAAAGTGCTGATGGTCAAAATCAATTCCTGCCCAGCCAAATTGCTGCAGGCCCGGCTTTGGGTTTCAGTTAAATGCTCGAACCTCCAACAATGAGCAGGCTTGGATTGAATTAGGTCCTGATCGTGGCGTTCAGATGATGGCAAAGGTTTGTGTGTAATGCCAGCAGCGAGCCAGGGGGCGAAATGGGAATTCCACCCTGCTTTCCCCTTGGAATCGCATGGAGAGTCCTGCTGGGTGTCCCTGGTGATGGGAAAAATGGGAAATCCACCCTGTTTTCCACCCAGGACTGTGTGAGGATCCTGCTGGATGCCCCTGGTGATGGGAAAAATGGGAAACCCACCCTGTTTTCCTCTTGGAACCACCTGGACGGTCGTGCTGGGTGTCCCTGGTGACAGGAATAATGGGAAATCCACCCTGTTTTCCCCTTGCAATTGCATGGAGGGTCCTGCTGGGTGTCCCTGGTGATGGGCAAAGTGGGAAACCCACCCTGTTTTCCCCTTGGAACCACGTGGAGGGTCCTACTGGGTATCCCCGGTGCCCAAATGAGGGGCTGCCTTGCCCAACCCCTTCCCTGTCCCTTTTCCAGCTCCCTGGCCCAGGATCAGAGCTGGAATGGGGACAACGGGCTGGGGGGATTGGGATGGGGCGGTTTGGGATCCCCAGCCCCAAGGGCTGACAAAGCCCGGCCTTGCCAGGCAGGGCCGATGCTCCTTTTGGAGGCTTTCAGCGCCTGCAGAGGGGGGCAGCTCCCGGCAGCTCCCGGCAGCTCCCGCCCGGTTGCCTCTTTTCCCTTAAAAGCCGGAACCCGGCGGAGTTTCCTGGATGAGAGCAGCCCATCGTTAGCGGGGAACCGGAGCCGCGGCAGATTTACGGTGCTCGGCAGCACCGACCCCGCGGGGGGGGCACCGGGACCGCGCCCGGGGCTCTGCCCTCCCTCCCCCGGCCCCTCGGGGACATCCCGGCCCACGGCCCACCCTGGAGCGTCACCCAGCCCGGCTCTCCCTCGTTCCCGGTGGGATGGGGGTGCCTTGGAGCTCCCCGAGCCCCTCGGCAGCAGGGATCGACCGCGGGGAGCGGCCCCTTGCCCCGGGGAACGCGACAAGTGGCGATTCACTCGCTGTCCCCAACGGGAGGGACGGGACCCGCGGTCCTGCCGGCGCCGTGAGGAGGGAGCAGGGGCCGGAGGGAGCTGGGAGCGTGGAAGGGACGCTCCCGAAGGTCCTGACAGGAGTCACAGCTCCACGGGAGCCCCAGGAGCTGCCCTGGGGGCTCAGGATTTGTTCCCTCCCTGCCGTGGCACTCAGGGCTCGGGCACGGCCGTCACAGCGGGAGCATCGCTGGGATGTGCCGGGATGGAGCCGTCCCTGGAGCGCAGCGGGATCAGGGGTGGCTGCGGGGAGCGGCCTCTCCGGGGGCAGAGGGAGGATAACGTCACGTTTCCCCCGGATCAATGAGGATTTGGGTTCGGGAGTTATTAGCCCGGTGCCATAAACTATCTGAAAACCACAGAAGTAAAATAATAAATCTCGCTGTTTACCTCCTGCGCGGGGTTTTTAAGTACCCGGGTCCCTCCAGGCATCGGGTCAATACTGCAGCGGACACAAATCACGGAGACAGAGCCGGATTTTGGGGAATATTACTCACTCCTTGCTGCTTTCCAGCACTTGGCCGGGTGCAGGGAAGCTCCCCCGGGCACCGCAGGCGAGCGCTGGGCAGGGCTTGGGGGGGCACTGGCTGAGGGGGAGGCTGAGGGGGCTGCTGGGGATGTGTCCTTGGCCCACAGAGGGGAAATTTGGGATGTTTCTTGCACGGGAAACACACTTGAGCCGTCGTTAAATCGCCCCATCCCTGCCCAGCATCCCCGGAGGTGTCGGGGTGTGCCCTGACCCCCTCCCGGTCACAGGTTTTCTTTTTAAAGCTGTTCCTGGTCGCCTTTCCCGGTATTTTTGTCTCCTGGCCGGGCCCGCTGCATCCTCCCTCGTCATTCCCAGCCTGCCTGGGGTCTCTCCGTGGTTTTCCCCCATCCCAGCGCTCTCCCCCTCGTTACCCACCAGGATAAACCTCCCAAAGGAAAAAAAAAAAGGAATAAAGGCTATTTCAGGCAGGGCCGGGTCCGGCGGGCTCCCCCAGCAGCACTGGGAGATGGAGCCGGGAAAAACTTCCAGCGGCAGAGAGAAGAAACCTGTCCGGGAGGGAACCGCGGATGGGGAATGCAGGGAGACGGTCCGGGATGAGGGAGCCCGGCCCGCGTTCCAGGGGAGCGGCAATTAGCGCTGGGCTTTGATGGCGTTAATGAGAGCAGCTCCAAGCACAGGGACGGGGCCGGGCTGCTCCTTTTCCCTTTTCCAGAGAGATGCTGCTCCCCTTGGAGCGGTGGGGGATGCTCTGGGGCACATCCTGGCAACGGGAGGGGTCCGGGAAGGATCCGGCTGATCCTTCGGGACACCCCGAGCCCGCCCCACAAGCGGCCCCTTTCCCTGCAGGGCTGGGAACTGCGTTTCCCGTCCGGACACCTGGAATTCAGGATCCCCCACGCCGTTCAAAGGGAGGAAGCCTCTTCCCTGTCCACGGGGAGCCAGAGCCGGGTCCCGCTCCCTCCGTGCCCCACCAGCCACCCCCAGCTGGCGCGGGATCCGCATTCCCGGGCTGGAGAGCCAAAAGGAGCCTTTTGGGAGCTCTCCATGCGCTCTCCAGCCGCTGGAGCAGGATGCTCCCCCCACGCCCGTGCCTCACACACCATCGCAGAGCCCCGCCGCAGCACGGGGAGGGTTTTTTGCGGTCGTGGAGCGCGATTCTGCCGGGATGCAAGCAGGTGCAGCTTCCTGGGTTTCTGCTGAGGCCTCATTTTGGCCCCTAAAGTGTTAAGTGAGTGCTAAGCCCTATAAAATTACCCTTTCAGCTACTATTTCTGCACAAACAGCTCTCTGCGACAAGATATGCCAAAGCATCTGATGAAGTAATACGTCTATTCTCATTTGTGACATTTATTATTAACAGGGAAAAGAAAAAAAAAAACACCCAAACCCAGTCAGAAAGAACTCTTAATTGAAGGACTATTGTGCCGTGGTAACTGCTATTAAATTAATCTGCTGCATTCCTTTCCACCCACACACTTTAAAACTTCCTGGTTATAATTAGAACCATTTAAAACCAATTTGACACTCCTTGGATGATGCAGTTCAGCTGCTTAATATGGTGAGACTTTGGTGAAAGGAGCAGAGAGGGGCTGGGAGCAAGCTGGGGCTGCTCGGCTCTCGGGGAGGGTCACACCCGGGAGCTGCTGCTCCTGCACGGGGATGCTCAGATCCATGGGGAATTTCAAGTTTAACTCCACTCCCCTCTGGCATTTTCAGTCCTCCCGAGCCGTGATCCCTCTGGGTTGTCTCAGAGGATGCTCCTGCCCAGAGCATCCCTCACCCAGGGATGCCCATGGGTGCTGGCAGGGCTGGGTGATGCTGCTCCTTGCTGGCCAGGGGGGTGCCAAAAAAATGCCTGCCCCGTTTTTTGGGAGGCCCCTCGAGCTCTCTCACCTTTGTGCCAGGTGAGAAATGCCCCAAAGCAAATAAAGAACTGCGGCAAAAGCGTTTCGGTGTTTCAGTGCGGGAAAAGGCACCCGAGCGCAGGGCTGAGAGGAGACTTTTTGGGAACGTGTGGCCGCCAGGCACCCCCGCACCAACGCTCCGCCCGCCTGCGGGGCTTGGGAAGCCCTCGGAGGATGCTCATCCAGCGTCGGATTTGGGGAAGATTCTCCGGGACCCGGGGCTCAGCCGTTCCCTGGGAGAGTAAACAGAGAAACCGCCGGGCCCGGCCGAGGAGCGGTGCCGAGCCCCCGCGGGTGTCACTTCTGCAAAAGTGTTCCTGCTCGGGGCCCTTATCTGCCCTCCTCGGAACCACCTCGGCGGCCCCGATGGTATCTGGGGCCGCGCCGCGCTCCCCCGCGCATCCCCGGCCCCCTCCGGGCGCGGGCGGTTCCTCTCCCGGCCGGGAAGGTCCCGTTAGTCACGGTATCTCCGCCGTCACCTTCTGCTTCCTTCTGCATTTGGCTTTCAGGCCGGGGCCATGTGTTCGCCAGGGCTCGGCGCCGGATCCCGCCCCGGCCCCGCAGCTTCCTCAGCCTCTGCTGGGACCGTTTCCTCCCGGCTCCCGCCTCGGCCCGTGCGCGGGGCTGGGACGGCTCCGGGGGACGCCGCGGGTCGGGCTCCTGCCCCTCCGTCCCGCGATTTTCTCCCGCTGGGGAAGGGCCGTGATGAAAACCTCGAGGGCCGTTCCCGGTTCCCTCTGCTGCAGTTCCAGGTTCCCGCTCGGGCCTTGGGGCTGCGGCTCTTGGGATGTGAAATACGCAGAAATTCGGGCCGCTGCGAGCCCTTGATGCTTTTGTGCGCCCCTGAGCCGGGGCTGGAGCAGATCCTGGCGCTGCTCGGAGCTGCCACCGGCTCCCCCAGCCCGTGCCCAGCCATTCTGCACGGGCTATTTGCCTCCTTTCCGGGCCAGCACGTCCCTTTTCCTTGCCCTCCCGGCTCCCCCTCTCGCCCATCTCTCCCAGATGCCACTGCCCACCCTGAGCTCATCCCCATCTCCCTCCTCGAGTGCTCGCTGCCCGAGGTGGGGACGCGCTCCAGCCCCAGCCAGGGCCAGGGCGGCTCTGCCAGGAGTGCCAGCAAGAAGGAAATGCGGATTCTTTCCCCCCGCTGTGGGACAGGACCCCCGGCTGGGGCTGGGGCTGGGGAGCTGCAGCCGCCGCGGCTCCGCGGGGCTGCCTGGGGCTGGCGTCACCGCTTGTGCAAATTTCGGTTGTTTGGGTTGGTTTTTTATTAATACACAAACTCCAATCTTTTAGAATTTGAATCTTTTCCCTCCTGTCCTCCCCCTTCTTCCTCCCCGGAGCGCATCAACCCCCCAAAGCCCAGCGGTTATTTGTGCTTTTGTCCAATCTGTGTTCGTTGGTTTTGCGTTGGGCGGATCTTTTTTTTATTTTATTTTTATTTCCCCCCCCCTCCACTCTTGCTACTTCGTAATTTTTTCCCAACTTTGGAAGCGCGACAGAGCGGCCCGAGGAAAAACAAACCCGGGATATTTCTGCTACCCCGTAACTTTGCAAAAATGCTGCGTGCCTGGGGCGCGGCGGGGGGCGCGTAACGAGAACCAGGGGCTGCGAGCTCCGGCCAGACGCAGCAAAACCAGCCCGGGAGAGGCGGCAGAAAGGGAAGCGTCTCCATCCCGGGAAGCCTCGGTGGCCGGGATGGGCTCGCGTGGAGCGAGCGGGACGCGCTCTGCGCTCATCCCCTGCGGCGGGACCGAGGGTGATTTACTCCTCCGGGGGTTTAGCCCCGCTGGGAACAACCTCCCTGTGCCCCCTCCTTTCCAAATCCAACCCCGGGCAAGTTGTCCGCTCCTTCCCGCTGATCTGTGGCGTTTCCCCCCAAAAGGACGGCTCCGTCCCATCCCGGCTCCCGCAAAGCGGAGCCCCTGGAAGGAGCCGCCTCTCCCGGCCCCATCCCGCTGGGAAGCCCCTGCAGGGGACTGGGACTTCGTCCTCCCCGGGGAGGTCGTTCCATCGTTATCCCACTTGTTGTTTCCCTCCTCCTGGCGGGGAGGCGGCAGCGGTGGCTCTGCCAGCGTTTGTCACCCTGGCTGTCCCTCTGTGTCCCCCTTGAACGTGGCACTTGCTGGGGCTCCCTGGGTATTTCTGGGAAGCGCCCCTGGCTGCACTGTCAGTTATCCACAAAAATGTCCATTCAATAAATGTAGTGATCAGGATGTGAACAAACGAGACTCGGGAATCGCTGCTGGATCAGGGATCCAGGCAGGAAGTTCTGCTGGAGCTGCTTTGGGCATCACGGAGGGTAATTTGGGGATTTTGTGGCCAACAGCCCCAACTCCCTTTGCCATGAGATTTGCACTTTTGATTAATTAAAAATAGGAGAAATCAAACCTCTCTTGGGCAGATGGGGGCTGCTCCAGCTTTCCAGGATCAGTGGGTCCTCTGGATCTCTGGCCCAGGAGCTGACCTGGTGTTTGGCTCCTGGGAAGGCCTGCAGAGCTTTTGAGCCACATGGAAGGGAAAACTGCCCTTTGGTTGCCTCTTGGACTGCCTGGAGGTTTCTGGGCCAGGCTGTTGAGGAGCGTTTCCCAGCAGAAATGAAAGCCTTTTCCATCAGAAAGTGGGAATGCTCTGTTTTAAAGCGCTGGCAGAGTGGGTTTGGCTTTTAGAACAACAGCTCAGGACACGGAGAGAAACCCGCAGGGTCCTCGGGTGTCCCCGCGCGGGCTCAGCCCAGCGGCTCCCAGCTGCTCCCTGCCTCTCCTGAGCCTCTGGAGGAGGAGGGGGGATATCAAGGAACCCATTTATTGGTTTGTCTTCCTCGGGAGCAGCCCCTTGGGGTGCTTGGCCTGGAGAAACTTTGCCCCCGGCCCGCGAGCGGCCGCTCCCAGAGGCTGTCACCCAGCACGGTGACACCGCAGCACTTAGCGGCCCCGGCAGCCCCCAGCTGAATCCCTTCTCTCGACTTTTCTTGAGTCGGATTCTCTCCATTTGCTCTATTGATTTGAATTTTAAAGTGAGGGGGAGGTTTTAATGCCGGTTTTAGTGCTGGTTTTACCGTGCGGAGCGTGGAGCTGAGGGCGCTGGAGGGGCGCGGTGGCTGTGGGATAAATTGAATTGTTGTGGTGTTTTGGTGAACCCGGGGCTGCTGTGGCGTGGGGTGAAGGGGGCTGGGGGGTTTCCCGGTGGCACTTTGGGGTGGTGGGGTGAGCTGTTCCCTGGTGGGACCCCGGTCCGTGCTGGATGTCCATAAATCCCTTCCACCCTCCTTGCAAACCCAACCCAACCGAGCCCTGCACACCTTGGGCGGCTCCGACATTAAATATAAATGGGGGCAAAATTACCTTAATCAAGTCGAAAGAGAATTGATTAATATTTTAGTCAAAACCTCACGCTGGAGTTTAACAGACTGGTTAAATCTCAGCTGGAAAAACCGCTGTGGTTCCCCACCAGCTCTTTTTTTCTCAAACCCAGCCTGGTTTCCACAGCCCCTCTCTGCCTGTGGGGGCTACTGGAGCCTGCACTGGGGTTACTGGGGAGCTCGCCGAGCTGTTTGCCCTTTAGCTGAGCGAATTAGCAGCGGTTTGAAAAGGCCCTCTCTCCCCCTCCCCGCTCCCTTTTATAGGTACAATAATCAGATAAAATATTTCTGGAAGCCTCTTTACAAAATTCCCCATCCCCATCAATCTTACGGGTAAGAAGGAGCAGAGGAAGAAATCTTAACCTCAAGAAGCTGCTAATGCAACCGAGCTCTTTAATGGTGGGGTGGAGATCTGCTTTTTTTTCCTGCTGCCATTACCATGGAATACATAATAACATCAATAATTAAATATAAATTGGATTTAATATTTTATGCTGGCGACATGTAATTTACACTCTACCCGAGAAATCAAAAGGTCACGTCTGAAGCGAAGGCAAGGAGGGAAAGGGAGAGGGGCTGGGCCCTGAGATGAGTCTGGGGTTGGGAGGCTCAAAAAATTGCTGCAGCGAGGGGAAGAAGAGCTTTGCTTGGGGTGAAAAAGGAGATTTTGGGGTCGGATTGCAGGTGGGGTGATTTTTCCTGCTCTATCCAGCGCTGGCTCTGCCGGTTCTGGACTCGGTAGTGTTTTTAGCTTGATTTTGGGTGGTGCTGAGGGGCTGGGCTGGGCTGGGGGTGTGGGAGCCCCATCCCTGCTGCCCCGAGCACCCTCCAGGCAGCGCTGCCCAGGAGCTGTCCCTGCTCCAGCATCGATTTTTGCGGGATGGGGGCAGATTTCGGCGGCTGCCGGCGGAGCAGGCTCCACCAACGCCACGGCACTTCAGGAACTGCCCGGGTTATTTCTGGAATGGTGGAATTCTCTGGTTTTTATTCCCCTCCCCGCAGGATCATCGAAGCCTTTGGTGAATTTTCGGGTCCATCCGTGGGATTTCGTGCTCGGCTCTCTTTGCCGTGAGCCTCACATCTTTGATCCATTAAAAATAGGACAAACCAAACCTCCCTCAGGCAGGTGGGGGCTCTCCCAGCTTCCCAGCCCTTGGATTGCACCCCCTCCCCGGGTTAGGGATGAGCTGGAGCATCCCAGCCCGGCCAGGAGCAAACCTTGAGCCCCCCGCGGCGCGGGGAGAGAAATCCCCTCGGGTGAATTATTGCTCAGGATTGTGGGCACCGAGGTTTGGGGCTGCTGGGGGCTGCCCAGGGCAGGTTTCCCTGCAAGTGAGGCTTCTGCTTTTTGAAGGGTTGTGCAACACATCTGGGCAAAGCCATTCTTGATTCTTGTTCTCCTTCTCCCCGGGGCGGGCTGAGCGCCGGGACCAGACGGGGAAGTTGGGGGGAACCAGCCCTGCAGGGCGGTTGGGTTTGGGGCCTCACCTGGCACGAACGTGGGGGGGGCAGGGGCTGCTGGGGATGTGGATGTGAAATTAAATTAGAAGGTTTGGAGAAGGAATAAATCCTTTTTTGTGCGTTGTGGGGGGGGAGCTGCTGCTGGGATTTGGGCGTCGCTCGGTGCAGGATGGGGTCTGGCTGGTGTTAAAGGGGGGGATGTGCCCTAGGGAAACCCTGGACAGGCACGGAAAACCCTTGGGTGGTCCCCTGCAGGGACCCTGCACTCCCTGGGGTGCAGTGCTGGCAGCGCCTGGCTCTGGTTTTGGGTCTGTTCTGGATTTGGCTGCTGCCCCCACGCCCACGAGCAGAGCCCGGCCAGGAGCGTTCGCTGCCCGTGCTGAGGGGGAAACCCCCCCAGTCCTGGGGTTAATTGAACATTTAATTTGTTCTCTTCGCTCTCCATGGCCAAGTTAAATAAAGACCCCACAACAGAGGAATTTCCACCCCCTGCAGGAGTCGTAAACCCACCCTGAAGTCACTCAGCAGAGGGCAGAAAGTGCCCTGTTCCACTTGGCACAGCCACAGACATGGCCAAAACGTCTGGGAAAAGCTGGATTGGATGGGGCTTGGAGCAGCCTGGGACAGAGGGAGGTGTCCCTGCCCATGGTGGGACTGGATGGGCTTTAAGGTCCCTCCCAACCCCAACCATTCCATGGTTCCGTGAAGAGGATCTGGTTGGGAGGGTCGGATCCTGATCCACACCTGGATCCCCGCTGGGATTGGGCCTGCTGTGGCTTTTGGGATCCCCTGGAGGGTGCCAAGCGCTGCCTTTTAGGGCACGGCTCCTTTGGGGGCCTCATCAGAAGGCCCAGCCCGAGCTGAGCTGCCCCCAGAGCACCCAGGGCTGGGCTTTATGGGGCCATTACACCTCCAGTGCCTTTTTACGAGGCTTTGGGAGCAGCTTGGAAAAGGAGCCACTTGTTTTTTGTCTGGGCTGAAAGGGTTTTGATCAACAATGGGGCATTTTCTTACACCTCCTTCCCCTTCCCTTGATCAGCACCTGCCTGGGGAGGAGGAAGGATCTAATGAATTGCAAAAGGATGGGACTGGACCTGCCCTCTCGGGGCTCCTTCCATGTATTTATTTCATTTTTTCCAAATCAACTGTGGAAAATCTTCATAAATCCTCTGTTCTTGCAGCTTCTGGTGCCCCCAAAAGTGGAAACACCTGGATTTCAAAGGGCAATCCTGACTCTTAATCGCTCCTAATGGCACATTTTGATTTTATGGAGGGGATAATGTGACTCGGGGGCTGCCTTGCTTGGCAAAGGGATTTTCTGGTGCTTTGAAGCTCGGAGGTTTTTGGTGGAGGAGAAAGTTTTTGGGTGGAAGAGGAAGGTTTTCCACGGAGGGTCAGGGCCCTCCTCTGCGCCTCTGGCCCCCGTGCGGGTTTTTGGGGGGACACAACCGCCGCAAACCCGGGGGGAACCAGCCGGGAGCCACCCCAGCCCACGCATTTCCCCGCTTTTCACCCAGAGGTCTCCCACTCCAATCCCGTTGTGAAGGGCTGAGCAGCTCCAGTTCTGCGAAGCCGAGCCCGGCAGGGCCGTGGCACCGTCGGCACCGGGGTTGTTTTCCATGTTTATCCATCCCCAGGTGCAGCGGGAATGGCTCCCCGCAGGCCGTTCAGAGCCGGCAGAAGCTTTTAAGGCCTGTGAGAGTGGCACGCTGCAGTTTGCGAGGTGCTGGTTTATGGGCTGGCAGGGGCGCCCTGAGGAGTGATTGCCGCGGTGTTTTACGGGGCCCGGGGTGGGTGGTGGATGGGCAGCAGCCCCCGAGAGCTCCTCCCTGCGCCTCAGCGCTGTCCTGAGCGACGCCGGAGGCACCGGCCAGGAGGAGATGCAGAATTTGCCCTTTAATCAGGAAATTGCTGCCCAGAGCAGCCCCAAAGCACGCCTGGGGGAGCTGATGAGGGCAATCCCAGCTGAGAACTGGATTTGGGGCTGTTTTGTTTAGGCTGAAAGATGCCAGTGTCACGGAATTATGGAATCCTGGAATGGTTTGGGTGGGAAGGGACCTTAAAACCCATCCAGTCCCGTGGGCAGGGACACCTTCCACTGTCCCAGGCCCTGTCCAGCCTGGCCTTGGACACTCCCAGGGATGGGGCAGCCACAGCTTCTCTGTGCCAGGGCCTCCTCACCCTCCGAGTAACAAATTTCTTCCCACTATCCCACCTGAAATCCTCCTCTGTAAGTTTAAAACGACCCCCCCTCGTCCTGTGGCTCTGTGCCCGGGTAAATTCACCCTCCCCGGCGTTTATACACCCCTGTGAGGACTGGGAGGCTGCAGGGAAGCGCCCCCAGAGCCTTCTCCGGTGTCGAGGATGCCTTTACCCCTTAATTTAAGGCAGCTCCAGGGTGTGAATCCTCCCCAAACCTGCTGCGGGAGGGACCGGATGCCCTTTACCGGAACACCAGGCGCTTTGTGCGGGTGTTTAACTCCTCTTCCCCCTCGCCCAGAGCTCCCTGGATCGTTCCCTGCCGGGGGGAGCTCAGAGCTCTTTGTTCCCTTGGAGCACAAAGCAATCCCAGCCGAGGGCTCCGGGGCTTCGCCTCCCAAACCTGCTCCTCCCTGTCACGTCCCATTAGGTTGCAGCTCAGCCGCGATCCCTGCCCCGCGGTGTCTGAGGAAAGACGTTCAGAACGCACCGAAATGGCACGGGTATTGATTTATTAATGCCGGGGAATGCTGCCCTAATTGAGTTCGGGCGCAGGAAGTCGGTTAATGCAGCTGACAGCGATACAGGAACCCAATCTCCCCAGCGCACTGAGTTAGGACTGTTTGCTCCTCTCTTTGTTGTCAGTTGGATAAATAACAAATCAATTTAAATTTCAACGAGGTTGCTGAAAACAAGGCAGCCTCTGCTGGGGCCCGTGGCTCGTGCGGGGCTCGGGCTGCTGGGGAAGGGCAGGAGGCTCCTCGGGGGAGGGAGGGACGTCCCCGGGTGCCCTGAGGGTCTCCCGGGGCTGGGGGCTGTGGTTGTTTAGGGTCTGCGTTGGTAAATCCTGCTTTTGTTGTTTTCCCACTGCTCTGACCCGCAGGACTGGGAATCTCCTTCTCCAAACCCCACCTGGGCTCGGACCTGCTCCTGCTGGGATGACACAGGTCCCTTCCCTGGGCTCCGGGGTTGTCTCCCTGCCTGACCTGCTCAGGAACTCCAATATTCCCTTTATTTTGGGGGGTGGAATCAGAGATCTGTGCAAAGCAGCAGGAGCTGCCCTTGGGTGCCGCCTGTGGGAGCTGCTGCAGCATCCCCGGGGTGGCACCTTCACTTTTGGGTGCTGAACACCTTCCTTAACCCTTGGTTCAAGTTTAGGCAAAAAACGTTTGTTCCTGATCGAGTTCAGGATGAAGCATCAACCCTGCTGCCCTGGAATGGCAGAGCCCCATCACTCAGAGTAATATTTTTTAATTTCTTAAGGCTTTTTTTTTTTAAGTTTAAGCTCAAAACCCCCCAAGCTTAATCCTGCGTTTGCTCTCCAGCCCTGCTGGGGTTGGTATGGTCAAGGAGGCAGAGGAGGCTGAGTTAATTAAATCAACAGCTAACAGTGGAGGTTACCCACAAAAGTGAACCTTGGTGCCCCTAAAACCACTGACCAGAGAATGGCTGGAAAAAAACAAAACCACAGTTGGAGTGAAATGGAAAAAGAAATCTTCAGCTCTATATCACTTCAGCCAGCCACAGGTATGAGAATATTAATTGCTCTTTGACTTGATTTTGTTGTGGGATTAAGGGCACATTGTGGCTTGTGAAGATGTTGTAGGAGCCACAAGGATGGATGCAAAATCCATCCCTGAGGCGTTTCTGTGCCTGCTGGAATCCAGGATGCTGCCGCCGGAGCTCCGGGCTCCCTCTGGCTCCAGGGGCACGGAGCAGCCACCTCAGCTCTCCCAATCCTCGTGTTCCCCTCCAGCAGCTCCCAACTTCTTCTCCCCGGGAGGGAATGGCGGGTCCTGAGTGGGATTCTCCCAAAGGTTTGGGGTGTGGTGATTTCCCTGCGAGCTGGAGGCTGCTGCAGGGTCCTCCCTCTGCTCCCAAATCCCCGATGGATGGTCCAACAGGGAAACCTGCAGGGAGATACCCCCAGGTGGGAGGCTGTAAAACATTGGGGCAGTTTGAGGCAGGGATGATGCACGTTGGGTTTCCCTGTCTCCTGCCATGGGCTGTCGCTCCCTGGAGCTGGAGGATTCATCCCTTCCCCCTGGGCATCCCTCTCCCTTCTCCTGGGCATCTCCATCCCTTTTGCCGAGCATCTCCATCTCCTCTCCCTGGCCATCCCCATCCCTTCCCCCCAGGTATCTCCATCCCTTTTCCTGGGTGTCCCCATCCGTTCTCCCTGGGAATCTCCATCCTTTCTCCCCAGATATCTCCATTCCTTCCCCCTGGGCATCCCCATCCCTTCTCCTGAACACCTCTGTCCCTTCTTCTGAGTATCTCCTTCCCTTTTCCCTGGATTTCCCCACCCCTTCTCCCTGTGTGCCACTGTCCCTGCTCCTGGGCATCTTCATCCCTTCTCCCCAGTTACCTCCATCCCTTCTCCCCTGTCATCCCTGTCCTTTCTCCCTTCCATCCCTCCATTCCCTGCCCCACCCGAGGGCAGCCCTGCTGGAATTGGGAAGCGCTGGGAGCCGAGCATGGCTGGGGCTCGGGGAGGTTTCCGGAGGACAGAGGCACACGGAGCTTCCCGGGACCAAACTGAGCTGCTCCAGCCCCGGGTCTGCCGGTCCGGGATCCGCGGAGGGAATCGGGCACCTCGGGGCTGTGCCTCGCCCCCGCCCGCTGCCCTCGCTCGGCGCCTTTCCCAAGCTCCCAAATCCGAGGGATCGGAGCAGGGGGATCCAGCCCAGCCCGCGAGCCCCGGGCGCGCCGAACGAACCCGCACAGGCTGGAGTTTTCCTGCCGGGAAGGGTTTCCGGCCGGGAGCGAGGGCAGGGACAACGCAGCTCCCGATCCCCCGCGCCGAGGAGCAGGATGGTAAAGGGATGTTTGGAGGATAAAGCTGCACCCTTTGGAAGAAAGGGAAAACCTCTCTTCGGGTTTTTTTGTCACAGCTTGGGTCAAACTCTCCTTTCCATGCCCTTCCCTGCTTTCCTTTTCCCTCCTGGGTGTCCCCAGAGCCGAAGGATGCTCAGAGGTGATCGCTGCTCCTGGGGGAGGGAGCAGCTGGGGGATGGGGCTCCGGCCAGGCCGGGGACAGGGACGGGGACAGGGCCAGAGAGGATGCTGCGTGTGGAAGTGGGAGAGGAGCTGAGACACCAAAGGAGAAGCAGGACGGTGGTGAAACGCCTCCTCTGGCTTCGCCCCCAGGCACAGCCCCCGAGGGTGACCCTGTGCTCTGTGCAGGTGTGGGCAGGGACGGCTTTTGGGGTCGTGGTGGCCCCGTCGTGCCCCGGCCCCGCAGGGCGGCCTCGGGGGGTGCTTGAAAGAAGAGCGGCCCTTTGCAGAGGGGACACTGCCTGCTGCCTCAGCCCTGCCTGCAGAGGCCGTGGGGTGGGGACACTGTGGGGCTGGGATGGGGACACTGAGGGGCTGGGATGGGGACACCCATGGGGTGACCACTGCTGCAACAGGACAGGAGCAGCGAGGGGCCATCCCATCTGGGAGTGCTCCCAGGACCCCATCCCTGCTGCGGGTACTTTCCCCATCCCAAACGGGCCCGGATTTGGGCTGTGGCCCCTCCTGGGAGTGCCGTGGTGCCAAGGCCTGGTCAGTGCCAGTGGGCACTGCCTCACCATCCTGGGCTGTCCCAGGCCAAGGTCACCCTCTGGCCCAGCTCCGTGCTCCTGGTGACTCCTCTTGGACCCTCCTGTCCCTGCCCCGCCGGCATTCCCTGGATGCGCCCCGGGGATCCCTCTGGAGCAGGGCAGCACGGCCCGGCCTGTCCCTCGTTTTCAGGCGTCTCCCGTGGCCCCGGGGAGAGGAGCACGCCGTGTTCCCCCTCCCCACCCCACGCTCAGCGAGAGCATTAACCAGCCCTGTTTATTTATATCAATCTCAGGATCTCCGAAGGCGCTCCCCAATCCCAGATCCCGGCCCTGTAATGGCTCATTAATGTATTTCCAGCAAGGGAGACGGGTCGGTGTTGGCAGGGAGGAGGCTCAAAAATGCTTTTATAGCAAAATGACCAAGAGTGCCTTTCTGATTGCCTCTAAATTCCCAGTGAATAAATGAATAATAGGCAGATGGATGAATAATGGATCTACCAGGGGGTCAGATATGGCCAGGAGGGACAATCCGGGCCCCTGTGCCCCCGCCAGGATCCTGGATCCACAGGACACGCCGGGAGGGTCACGGCGGAAGGGACGGGATGAGAGGGGTGGGGTCGCTGTCGGTCGCAAACTCCGGGTGCCGCTTTGGGGGGGCTGCCTCGGGGTCCCGAGCCCAGGCTGTGCCCGCAGGAGGTGGCAGACTCCGCTTGGACGCGATTCCCGGTGCCAGGACGCGCCGGATGAGGTGCGAGTGGGGCTGTCCTGCGGCTGCTCCGCTCCGANCAGATGTTCTCTATTGACAGGAGAGATTTTTCTTACTTTACAGCAAAGACATTTACACTGGGGTTTACAAACCCCACGGGAATGGGTGCCCCAGGGGGTGGGAGTGGGTGTCCCATGGGATGGGAACAGCATGGGATGGGAAGCCATGAGATGGGAACCCCGTAAGAATTGGTGCTCCGTGGGATGGGAATGGGTGCCCCATGGGACGGGAACCTCGTGGGAATGGGTGCTCCATGGCATGGGAATGGGTGCCCCATGGGATGGGAACCTCGTGGGAATGGGTGCTCCAGGGGATGGGAATGGGTACCCCTTGGGATGGGAATGGGAATCCCATGGGAATGGGTGCCCCATGGGACGGGAACCTCGTGGGAATGGGTGCTGCAGGGGATGGGAATGGGAACTCCATGAGATGGGAACACCACGGGAATGGGTGACCCATGGGATGGGAATGGGAATCCCATGGGAATGGGTGCCCCATGGGATGGGAACCCCAAGGGATGGGATGAAAATCCCCGGGACTGGGTCTCTGCCCAGCCCACGGGAGGCACAGCCCCTCTCTTGGGTTCCGGGCTGGAAGGGCACAGAGCTCTGGGAGTCTCTTCCTCAGATCCACAAGGGGTTTCTCCATTGGAAAAAGGCCCATGGAGGGACAAGGGGTGTCTGCACAGGCATCCCATGGAACTGGGATCACACCTCTGCTCCCAGCTCTCCGTGTGGATCCCTTTGGTGTTGAGGGCCGGTTCCCTCTTGGCAGTGCCCAATTCCGACTGAGCCCGTCCCACACCTGGCTCCTCTTTTCCAGGGAGCTTTGTTTGTTTAT
Source organism: Ptilonorhynchus violaceus (assembly GCA_013397565.1). Lineage (NCBI taxonomy): Eukaryota > Metazoa > Chordata > Aves > Passeriformes > Ptilonorhynchidae > Ptilonorhynchus > Ptilonorhynchus violaceus. The sequence goes on along the minus strand of VZRJ01008172.1, from coordinate 1,046,409 downwards.
TTTCTTGCCTTTTGCTCTCTTTCTGCTCCATAGAAAACCCATTTTGTCCCCTGAGGCCTCAGCAGTGCCACCCTGCACTCTGAGCCCCACAGGGCGGCCCTGAAGACAAAAAAAACAGCCTGAAAAATGAAAGAAATAAATTAAATAAAGGAACCAAGCAGAGGCTGCTCTCCTTGGCACAGCTGAGGCTTTTCCCTTCTTTTTCCACTCCTTGCCCGTGCCCACAGAACCCGAGCCACTGTTGGGATCTGAGGGGATGCTTTTTATGGGGTCACGGTGGAATCCCCTCAGCACTGGGGCAGCAGCTCAGCCTGGCACGAGGCAACCCTGGGCAAACCACCACAACAATGAAAGCACCGGGCACATCTTCCCTGCCACGGCAGCGGCGTGGGGATGGCCCTGGGCGACTTTTTGGGAGGGTTTTGGGTGTTCTGGGGCTCGGGTTCAGTCCAGGTGTCAGACGCTGCCTCTGCCTGTCAGCCCAGAATATCCTCTGTGGTCGGGCTGAGGGCTGAGGGATGCAAACGAGCTCTTGCTTTAGTTTGTTTATTTGTTTAGAGCCACCCTTTGTCTTTTTTTGGCTTCTCCTTCGGCCTCGTCCGAGCAGCCTCATTTGTTTAGGCGGCTCATCTGCCCCAGGGCTCGAAAAAAGGGCTTTTCTAGGACTGTTTTTGCAGACTCTGACACCCAGTGAAGCCTTCAGCTCCTTGGTGCAGCTCTGGGGGGCTCTGGCTGCTCTGGAGGGCTCTGGCTGCAGTGGCTGCTCTGGGGCCTGGTGCAGCTGAGTTTTCAGGACACTGAGAGAAGCTCCATGCTCCAGGTAGCAGTGGATGCTTCATGGCTGTCAGTGGCTCATCCCAGAGATTTTACAACTCCATTCCGGCCCGCCAAGGACCCCTGCACCCCTCATCTCGCTGTTCCAGCCACGCTTGGAGGCAAGCGGAGAAAACCGGGACGCATCCACGGGCTCCGGCAGCTCCCGTCCTGTGTGATGTTCCCCCAAACTCCTGGGTGCCCAAACCAAGCCCCAGGGTTTGGGATGTCAATATTCCAGATTAAACACCAATCAGCCATCAAACCCCAGCCCGTGGGCAGGGCAGAGCTGGGCTGTGGCAGCTCCTGAGGGATGAACCCTGGTGCCAACGCCCTCCAGAGCCCCAAAGCCCTCCCCGGGGCTCCGTGTCCTCTGGCAGAAGTGGAGCAAAGCCCCAGCGGTGCTGCTGCATTTCCTCTCCCAGATTTGGGGCAGATCCTGCTGGGAAAGCTCCTTCTCGCGCTGGGTGGGTGCTGCGGGAGAAACCCGAGGGTGGGAGCAGCTCCCCGTTCCTCCTCAGGGACCGCGATTCCGCCCTTCCCGCCCCCGTTCTTGGCACAAAGGAGGAGCGTGCGGCTCCGATCCCGGTTTGCTGCAGTGAACCGCAGCCCGGAGCGCTGCCGGGGCTGATGCCGCCCGTCCTAATGTAGGAAATCGCGGAGGATCGATAAAGGGATCATTAGCAGCGCGACGCCCTCGCCCCAGCGCCCGGGCTGCGGATCCCCCGCTCAATCCGGCCATAAAAGCGGCACCATGAGCTCACCGCGACGGTGTCAGCGAGATGGATGGGCCGGGGCAGGGGTTAGGGCCCCGCCCGGGGCCGGCAGCGCTAATGCGCTCGTAGCCGCGCCGCGCTTTAATGCGGCTCCCGCGGAAAGCGCCCGGGAACCGCAGCCGGGCCCCCACCGCGGGCGGGTTAAAGGGCTCCCCGCGCCAGCCGGGATTTGGGAAGGGAAGCGGCGGAACGGAGCTGCTGGATGGGGCTGGGTCGGAGCAGAACCAGCCCCGAGGCGGCTTCCGGCGCTGGGGTTTGGGATTCCGAAAGGATTCCATCGCCTCTTTGCCGGCCCCAAAGGGGCTTTGCCTGTGCTTGGGAGGGACCTCATGGGGTGGTGAAACGTTCGCTTTACTTCGAGAGCGGCCCCACTTTCCCATTTTAGGTGTGTTTCCCCAGTTTTTTGTGTTTTCCCGGGTGCGGGCCACGCTGTGAGGTGACCGTGGGTGATTCCCTGCCCGTGCCTCAGTTTCCCCGGCTGGGAAATGGGCTCAGGGACACTTGGGACGGGCCGTGCCTGCCGAGCGGTGTCTCCGGGCACAACCCCCCCTGGCACTGAGGGATCTCCAGAGCAGGGCTGTCTCCTCCTCAACACCGAAGGAATCCCAAAGACTCGGGAAAAGCCATAACGGGGCCGCATCTCCCAGCAATCCCGGGGAAGGGCACCGGAGCGGAGCAGACAAACCCCGGCAGCGAGGAGGGGAAGTTGCGGCGGCCCCGGGGCGCGCAGCAGCCATTAGCGGGCAGCGCTGCCGGCACACGCTGTGGTCACTCCCGGCTGGTGAAACCCCATCCCGGCAGCTCCGACCTCCCCATCCTTCACGGGAGCCGCAGGAACGCCACAGCGGGATGGAGAGCCAGGCCAGGCATCGGGGACAATTATTTCTAGCGGGAGGGAGCCCTAATGAAAAACTCAACCCCGCTGACCAAAGCGAGCGGGGCTGCGGCGAGGGGAGTGTGGTTTCTCCTTCCTCGGGTTTAAATTGCTGGCACAGGGAGAGAGGCTCCTGTTAATTATTCTTCTCGTTAGAGGTTTGTCCTCTGGGGTGAGTGGCGGATTTGGGAGGTTTTACCCCTGTCTGGGATGCGGTGGGACGAGTTTGGGGTTTGGTTTGGGTTCATTTCCACACGACTACAGCTCCTTTTCCATCAGGGAAGGATTTGTTCCCTTCCCCGCCTTTAAACGTGTCACAAATCCCCTCTGTCCTTACAGATCCTCTTTCTTGAGCAGACCAAAATATGGGAGCCACGCAACAAACTGAGCATCCACTTGCAGTTAATTCACTCAGCTGGAATTTATGGGATTACTGGAATCATATCATGGAATGGTTTGGGTGGGAAGAGACCTTAAAGCTCATCCAGTTCCAGGGGCAGGGACACCTTCCACTATCCCAGGTTGCTCCAAGCCCCGTCCAACCTGGCCCTGGACACTTCCAAGGATGTGGCATCCACAGCTTCGCCAGGGCCACCGAGAAACAAAAACCTGGAAAAACTGGAGAACAGCTCAAATTTCCCAGTAGCCCAACCCATGGGAAGGCCTTTTTGGCCTTTGGTGCGTCACACCAGGAGCCTTCCCCAATCCCTTCCACCGATCAGTGACTCCTGATGCTCTTTGCTGTGCTGGATTTTGAGGCATTGAACATTTAATTATAAATGGCCCAATAATCCCTGCTAAATGAACACAGAGCCCACGGATGCAGCGGATGCAGCTCCCTCCCGACAGCTCCATAAACCCCTCGTTACCTCCAGAGGTTTGCTCCCTGTTTAATAAGTAATTCCTAATTAAAAGTGTGGGGCTGGTAATCAAGGAAATGCAGCGGCCGTGGTTGGAAGTGTTTATGAGATTCCCGGGGAACGATTCCTCCGGTGCTGCTGCGGCTGCAGCCTCGCCCGGGGTGGGCTGGGGGGAAAAACCTCCCGTGATCCACATCCCCTGCCTGGGATCCATCCCTGGAGAGGAGACTGGGCACAGGATCTGCCGTGTTTTGGGGTGAAGAAGCTGCAGGTTTGTCCTCCCTGTGGTGATGTGGCTCAGGAGGGAGTGGCAGCACAGGCAGCCCCAGGTGCCCCATCCTGACCCCTCCTGATCTCCAGGGATGGGGGTGCAGCTCTGGGATGCTGTGGGTACCACAGGAGGAGCAGAGAGGCCAGGCTTGCCCTGCCTCTTGGTTTGGGAAAACATCAAAACCTGTCACTTTGCAGAGTTTTGGCTGTTGAGTTCTTTCCTACTTTGTGCTGTTTTTTCCTTTTGCTTTTTCCCGTAAAACCGGTGCTGATTTGAGGTTTGTGCCTCCCTCTCTCCCTTTAGGCCAGTCCAACACCCTGGGCCTGCATTTTGGGGCAGTGGTTGGGAAGGGTCACTCCGAGTGCCGTGGGGGTCTGGGACCATCCTTGGGGGACTGGGGCCACATCCTTGGGGGTCTGGGGCTGCATCCAAGGGGCTCCAGCGCCGTGTCCACCCGGGAAACATTGGAAAGCAGTGGGCTGACACGCCCCCTGCAAACCCCGGCCTCCTCACGCTCAGGAGAAGGAAGAAGCGAAGCTCTGAAAGCCTTTAATTCAGCACAAACCATCTCCAGAAAGAAAAAACCCCAGTGGGGTTTATTTGGTTTTTATTCAAGCCCCAGAGAGCTGCAGCTGGGGGGGGGGG
>VZRJ01008172.1:1020411-1032283 GCA_013397565.1 Ptilonorhynchus violaceus | reverse complement strand
AAAGACCAATCTCCCAAATCCCAGCCCCCCACAGCCACAGCCCCCCAAAGCCCAGCACCCCAAAGCCCAATCCCCTAAATACCAGCCCCCCAAAGCCCAATGCCCCAAAGCCCAACCTCCCACAGCCACAGCCCCCCAAAACCCAATCCCTCACAGCCCAATCCCCCAAATCCCAGTCCCCCAAAGCCCAGTCCCCCCAGGCAGCCCAGGCCCCGCTGACGCCGCGGGTCAGGTGACGCCGCTGTCCCCCGGCGGATGCCGAGCCGGCGGCTCTGCCGTGCCGACCACGGAACCACGAGGCACCCACGGCCACCTACGGGACCACGAGGCACCCACGGCCACCTGGGCTTTCCTCTTCCTCCTCCTCCTCCTCCTCCTGCCGCCTCTCCCCGCCCTCCCGCAGGGCCGAGAGGATGGGATCCAACAGCATCTTCGCGTCCTCGGCCGCCTTCTGCTCCGGCCTCCCGCGCGGTGAGTGCGGCCGGGCGCGCTCGCTCCTCGCCTGCAGGAAACCCTTTGGGGTTTTGTGTTTCTGGGAGTGTTCCCTCGCTGGGCCCCCGATCCAGCGGCTGGGGCTCTGCCGGCACCTCGCTCCCGGCCGGGGTTTCCGGGGCTCTGCCGGGGCTCTCCGTGTTTGGGGTGCTTTGCTCCCGTTTGGTTTTCCCCTTTTCCGTGCAGCCGCGGCGTTGGGAAGGGGCCGAGCCGTGCTGGGGTGGGTTTGGGGTTTGTTGGCCCGGGCTGGTTGGGTGCTGCTGGGATCAGCCCCAGGTGCTGCTCCAGCGAAGGGGAGAAGAGCTGGGGGAGATCGGGGCTGCCTTCAAAGCTGATTATATTTTGGGATATACTTTATGTATTGACTTTACATAGCACTCCAAATATGCAAACACACAACTGTGCATTTTTGCTGAATTTATAACCCCTTTGGGAGATGAATCTGCTCAGCCTACTCTTCCTGGTGTCTCCCCACACTCCAGGACACGATGCTCCCACCCCTCACGGGATGGGTGAACCTCCTGTCGGAGCAGGTCCCTTCTCCCCAGACTCCTCCTCCGCTCAGCCCCGGCTCCCAGCAGGGTCTCACATCCCCAAACTGCACCTTCCTCCATCCCACAATCCCCATCCCCCTCCTGGAATGGCTCTGCAGCCGGGGGGAATGGGGTGGGCTGAGCTCCTGGCCTGTGCCAGGACCTCTCTGGGCAGGAGCTGAGGGATTGCCAAGGCATTGGGAAGAGCTCTGGCACCTCTGCCTTTCCCCTCCGTGGTGTAGCTCAGGAAAAATCTTCAGCTGATGGTGGCCGTGAGGGGCTGGGCGGTGGCTCGGTCCCACTGACCCCTGGCAGAGCAGGGAAGGGGGTCATGAATCCCCTAAAGTGCAAAGCAGAGCAGAAATTGGTCACTGCAAAGTGGATTTTGGCCTGGCTTTGGGGATGCCAAGGGTTCTGTGCCCTTTTGAGGGGGGTTGGAGGTGCCACCCAGCGCCGTGACGCCTCCTCTGAGCTTTCTGCTGAGCAGAAAGAGCTGGAGGTGTGATGGGATCACGGAGCCATGGAATGGTTTGGGTGGGAAGGGACCTTAAAGCCCATCCAGTGCCACCCCTGCCATGGGCAAGGACACCTTCCACTATCCCAGGGTGCTCCAAGCCCTGTCCAGCCTGGCCTTGGACACTTCCAGGGATGGGGGATGGAAATGGGGATGAGATAAGATGGGGAAAAGAGGAGAGTAAATCCAGCCTGGCTTTCCCAACCCCATCCAGGAGCACAGGTCGGAATTTACCCCACATCCACCTCCCTGCCCTCTGCTCGGGGCTGGTGGCACTACAAACATGTCCCTTTGTACTCCGTGCACTTAATTAAAGGCAGTCCCATGGCAAGGAAAGAAGAGGAGTTTATAAAAACCATTTGCATGGCTCTTTTGAATCTCCACTTCTCCCTCCCTGAGCCAGATGAAGGAACGTCGGGGTTTGAGTTGCTTGTTTAAAAATAAAACCCGGCGAGCAACAGAAATCTCACGTCTTGTCTGCCATTTCCATACAAATAGGAACTCATAAAAGCAATAAACATCTTTGTCTCAGACATAATTTTTTATTAAATGGGGGAGGAATTAAACGATTGCACCAAGGATGGAATAAGGCCAAGTGGTGAAACATTTGTTTAGGATTAGGACAAGAAACCCTTGTTTTCTTTAAGGAGCTCACTGTGTCTTCTCCTGCCCGGCTGGGTTTGAGTGAGCGCTGCAAAACATCCTGGGATGTTCATTTCGATTCCTCTTTGGAATTGGGGAACTGGCTTTGGGGGATGCATCCCACCCTCACAGCCTGACTTTGCTTTTCTGGGCACAGCCATGAAAATGGGGGTTTGTTCGTGCAAGTATTTGAGGCATGAAACAGAAAATCCCAAAGGTGTTCCCTGGTTGGTCTGGAGAAGTGGATTTTTTGATATAGAAAAGGGATTTTTTTGGCTTTTCAGTGGGGTGGGTGGAGGAGCTCCACGTGGGAAGGAGGCACCAATCCCCGGCTGCACGCGCTGGATCCGCATCCCAGCAAAATACTCGGCGGAGACAGAAATAAATGAATTTGCCTCCAGTCAGGCATTTTGGGGGTGGAAACCCTATTTCTGGAGGGCAGAGCTCGAGCCTTTTCCTGCTCCATCCGAGCCCCCCGTGGCTCCCGTCTAGGTCCTGGCCCTGCTCCGCTGGGAGCGCCGGGGCCGCCGGTGGTGCCTCAGCCACCGAACCACAAATGTCACATCCCTGAGTCACTTCTCCATCCCTGCCGGCCCTGGGCACGGGGAGGCCCCAGCACAGGGGGCTCTTTGTCCCCAGCCACGGTTCTGTCCTCCCTGGGGACCTGCAGGGCGAGCCCTGGGCTGGGGATGCTCCGTGGGGCCACCAGAGGTGCTGGGGGGGGGAAGTTCTGTGGCCCCAGAGCTCCCTGCTCGCCTGGCAGTGGCTCTGCCTTTTCCAGGGGCACCCTGCTGGCTGGGGCCGTGTCCCTCCTGCTTTATTTTTTTAACTTCAAACGTATTTCTGGTGCGGGAAGGAGAATAAATCCGTTGTCTCTCATCACCTCGTTATGGTCTAACGGGACACAGGGGCAGTGGCGTTCCCCGGGGCCGAGCGCTGGAATTCCCAATGATTCCCGGGGCTGGATCTCCTCCGATGTCCCCTCGGGGGTTGTGGTCACCGCTCTGGCCGCAGAAGGTTTGGGAAGAGGACAATGAGCTGTGTTTGTGGGATCAGAGCCATGCGTGGGCAGCGTCAGGAGCGGGAATGTGGCTGCCCATCCCGAGCGGAGAGCCACGGGCCGCGCTGGGAACGCTCCCTGGGCAGGGCTGGGCAACAGCGGGGAGAACATGGAAAAACCTGCCAGGAGCTCTCCAGTGGCACTGGGAGCTGCCAAGGGGCTCAGGGCAAGTTTGGATTGGATGTTTGGGAGAAATTCCTCCCTGGCGCAGAGCAGCTGTGGCTGCCCCAGCCCCGGGAGTGTCCAAGGCCAGGGTGGACGGGGCTTGGAGCAGCCTGGGATAGGGGAAGGTGTCCCTGCCCATGGAATGGGATGAGCTTTCAGATCCCTTCCCACCCAAACCACTCTGGGATTCTCTGGGTCACAGAGGGGCATCCCCAGCTGAAACCTTGGATGTTTCCGCCTTTTCTGCTGTAAACACAAATCCTCCTTTTCCATCCAGACCTGTTGCTTCTCCACACCTCGTCCTGGAAAATTCCCATCCATTTCTGCCCCTCCAGCTGCTTCCCTTTGTCCCCCTGACTGGCTGGGGCAGCTGCTGGGCCGGGGACTGATGTGGTTTCCCATCCAGTGGGAATGGAGAGGTTCCTCATGGAAGCATCCCAGGGGTGCAGCTATTATTATTATTATTATTATTATTATTATTATTATGACAGTGGGACAGCCGACGTGTCTGTGATCTGGGGGTATTTTCCACAACGTAAACACACCAAAAGAAAAAAAAGAAAAAGGAAAAAAAAAAAAAAGGGAAAATAAACCAGAAACAATGATTTTCCATTCCCACTGGAAGCAGCGAGCGCCTTTGGAACATGAGGAACAGATTACTCGGGCTATTGTAAAATAAAATATAAAAACAACCAAAATAGGAGGAGAAGGGAGAGATTAAAAAAGCAAAAAAAGGCCTCAGTTGGGAAGGGAGACACTGAGAAATGGGCTTTTATTCAGCAATCGCTGAAGAGAGAGCCGTGCAGGAGAGTCCCATAAAGATGTCTGGGATTGAGGGATCCTGGATGGAGGGATTAGAGGGTTTGTATTTCCATTTGGGAAGGTACAGGGATCCCTGTGACACTGGGAAGCGACCTCCTGGCACCCTGGATGATCCCAGCGAGGAGCATCCCACTAGGGATTCACACCCCACGAGGGATTCCCATCCCTTGAGGGATTCACACCCCAAGAGGGATTCACGTTCCCTGAGGGATTTGTGCCCCAGCCGGGAGGAGACACCTTCCAAGGGTGTTTTCTCCGGGTAATTCCGGGATTTGGGGTTTTCCCCCGCGGTGGCTGTGAGCGTGTCTGTGGGATGCGATTGGAGAGGCTGCGCGGTTTTTGTTAAAATAACTTCTGAAAAAAAAAAATCCAAACAAAGCGTCGGGAATGATGCGAGCGGCACAACCCCGGCCCCGAGTCGGCCCTGGCTTCTCGCCCCCCCGAGCTCCTGGAGATAATTATTTTGTTAATGAAGCGCTCTCGGGGCTTTGCAGGAGATTCCCTGCGCGGCTCTGGAACATCCCGGGATGGACCCGCCCGTGCGTCCGGCCGGGATTGCCGGACAGCGCTTTTCCCGCAGCTCCGGGGAGTTTTCCCCCGGGAAAAGCTCAGGCAGCGGCTGGAGCGGTCGGTCCGGGATGAACAACCCCGGTCCCGCGGGTTATTCCCGGGAGCGGCGCGATTCCCGACCCGCACGCGCCTCCCTCCCGTCCGGCGGCTGCCGCGGGAATATCCCGGCTGGAGCTCGGGTTCTCTCCCGATGGGAAGCCAAAAAGCCAAAGGGGAGGAAACTCCGCTCAATTCCAAACTCTAAAAAAATCGCCTGCTTCCACTGCTTTTTGTGTTGGTTAGGAAGTATTTAAGGGAATTCTGCTCCCTGCATCCCACGCTCAGCGAGGGTGGGAAGAGAAGATGCTGGAGCTGGGACTGGGGCTCTGGATCGATGGATGCATGGAAAAGCCAGGGAAGCTGTTTCTTCACAGCCTGGCAAGGATTAAATGCCAGACAGGGGCTGTGCTGCTTCCCTTTAAACATCCCATGTGCATGGAGACAATTTAGGGACAGAGCACGGTGATGTCAGCGACTCGAAGTCAGGAATAAACTCCTTAGTGGGATTCGGGAAAGGCCGTGCTGTTTTCCCTCATTAGGGGAGAGAAAGTGCCAGCCAGGGAACCCAAGGACTGAATCAGATGTGCTGCTCCAAAACCCAGCCCTCGTTCTGCAGCTCCCCTTTGCCACGCTGTGTTTTACTGGGCACTTTTGTGCCCAATTACCCCCAACCCTGTAATTAAACAGCTTTTTTTATTAGCCCAGGGTCAGGTTGGAAAATGAGTGACCGTTCCATTTTTTTTTCCATAGAACTTGGCAAAGGTGCCAGGCTGGGAGGAGCAGCCCCAGTCCCGAGCGAAGTGAGGGGGACACGGGGCCTGGAGCAACCCGGGATAGTGGAAGGTGTCCCTGCCCATGGCAGGGGTGGAGCTGGGTGGGTTTAAGGTCCCTTCCAACCCAAACCATTCCAGGATTCCCTGATCTCCCCTGCCCTGGCTTCTCCAGAGCCAGCAAGGGCCTGCACTGAGGTGGAGGAAAAAACACAAACCCCTTTTCCAACCCCCCCAGCTCCCCAGGGTCAGGCAGGCGTGGGGTGGCTCAGACCCCAGGGCAGGCTGAGGTTGTGTTCCGTAGATCAGATCCCCTCTGCCCCCGCGTGAGACCGAGAGCTGCTCCCGTTCCGTCTGGGCAAGTTCCCGTTTCTCATCCAGCCCCAAACTCCTCCAGAGCTGCTCCGACTTCCCAGGCCGTGTCTGGGCCGGGTGAGGAGCCACCCGTGGTGGCAGCCAGCTGACCCAGGCACCTCCTGCTTGCGTAGGAACTTTTATAGGAAACTTCTGCAAAGGCTGGGATGAGCTCACGCTGGTGAGCGCGGGGCTGGACGGGGACGAGCCGGAGCAGTTCCCTTTCCAAGCTGCCGGGGATGGATGAGGAGCAAACTGTGACTTAACAGCAGTCCCCAAATAACACCGAGTTGGAGTCGTCTCAGTTCGTAGCCAGAAACCAGAACTGCACCTTCTGCCTCGTTTTTAGGCTGTGACTAATCCCCCCAGGCCGGGATCCGTCTGTGCCTGAGGGGATGTGGCAGTGCTGGATTTGCAGGCTGAGCCCTCCCCGGGGGTTGTTTTTGGAGCTGCTCTGCAGCCTCTGGGCTTATTGATGGGGCACCTCAGGCAAACTCACATGGAGGAGAGTCTTTATGGAAGGGTAGAGGTGAAAGAAAAGGTTTGCACTGGAAAAAACAACCCGAGGAAGGAGCAGAAGCAACACAACCCGGGGCCCATCCAGTCAGAGCAGAAATCACATCCCCGGGGTTATTCTTAGAGTGAAAGTGGGGAATAGTGGCAAAAAGCAGATTAGCCTGGAAAAATGGTGCAGCCCTGCAGGGCAATTTACAGCTGGAACAGAGGTTGGTGTTGTCAGAATTACTTTGCTGTTGATGGCAGAGTTGAGGTGGCTCCTGGAGGAATTTCACTGTTTCCCCTGCGGGTTTCCTGGTGGAGATGGCAGAAATCAGGGATGGGTCACACTTGGGGATAAACACATCACATGGGAAGAGCTGGTGCTTGCCCAGGGCCTTGTTTTTTGTGCAAAAGGGCCAATGTTGCAGTGGCAGAGGCATTTGGGCCTTTCTCCAGCTGTCTGTGGTGCTGCTCGGCGCAGACCTCGCAGCTTCAGTCAGTCCCACTCTTCCCACCTCTGACATCTCCCGTTCAATCTCTCAGTCTGAGGGGTTTTTCCAAGCTGTTCTTTCCTGGAGAACAACTCCCAGCCACCCTGCACCGGCACTGCCCTGCAGAGCTCCTCTGCCTGCAGATGAGGGGGAAGACCCTCGTGTGGATGAGAGGTGCTGGATGAGGCACATTCCTAAACCACACATTTGTACAGCAGGGCCTGTGATCTGCCTCCCTCCCATCCCACTGGATCTGCCTCTCCAGGCCTCATCCCAACCCGGGATGAGAGGGAAAGGGGGTGACCACCTCAGGATGATGGGGAAGCAGCAGGGCTGAGGCAGGAGGGAGGAAGTGCCCGGGGTGGTGTCACCAGCGGCCACCTCAGCATCTCCTGGTGATGGGTCACAGGCCGAGCTCTGGGAGAGGGGGAAACTCTCCACCTCCAGCAAGAGGATATTTCGGGAAGGGCTTTGGAAATTTAGCCTAGAGGTTTCTCCACTGCCCTGTGGTTAGTCAGGGTGAGACAGCACGACCTCGTTCTCAGAGCGAGGTGCAAATGATGCACAAGGGCATCCGTGGGCTGCCTGGCCGCAGGGCTGTCTGGGACCAGTGGGTGCCCTCGGCGCGGCCAGACTGGGTTCCCTTTGCGACTCTGCTGTCCCACAGAGAAGTTCAGCAGAACTGGGCTGTTTGCATGGCCTGGGAAGCTGCTCCGGCTGAGACGTGACCTCTGCGAGACCCGAGCCAAAAGGGAAATTGGAGTTCCCTGTCTGACGGCAGCGCCCGTCCCAGCAGCTGCCAGACCCTGCTGGGGGGGTGAGCACCCCCTCCTGTCCCCACGGACAGGGACAGACCCCGCAGCCCCGGAGCAGGGACACCTTGGGCCCAGGTTTGCCCTTGGCAGGGATGGGATTGTGGGATTGTAGGATTGTGGGGTTGTGGGGTTGTGGGGTTGTGTTTCCCAGGGGTCACTTTCCCTCTTCACGTTTGACTTCCTCAAAGGGATTTTTCCACAGCACAGCCTCCTTCACCCAGTGGGCTCAAGCACACCTCTGGCCACTGTTTGGGTGTGGGGGTGCCAGACCCTTCCCAAGGGTCCTGCAGGCTCCTGCTGCCCCACACACAGGAGCACTGACACCTGCTTGATACCCAGCACCATCCCAACATTTCGGGCCAGGCTGTGGGAACAGCACCGAAAAATTCCCTTTGGGCAGCACCGCTGCCCCTTCACCCAGTTTACGGGGTGGGCAATCAGATTTCCCACCCACCCGGGACAGCAGCAGTGACGGGTCCGGCTTTGCCGACGCATGGCGAATTTCCGAGGCAAGACACAACTTTCTGCAGCGTTTTCCTGTTGCAACAGCGCCTTGCTCAGCACGTGCAGGAGGATTTCCCTGCGCCCTGGAGCCGTGCCCGGGAGCCTTTCCGTGACTGAGCTCTCCCGAGCGCCTCTCCCGCTGCTGGGGCTCAGGCCGTGCTTTCTGCGGCCGTTGTGCTTTTCTCGCCGTCACGTGCCTCTCGGTTCCCCTTTTCACCATCCAGACGTTTCCCCTTTTTCTTTCCTTTGGAATTTTTTTTAGTTTCTCCCCCCGTCGCGTTTTGGGTTCGGAAGGGTCCGGCGGCAGCCCGGGCTGGGGTGGCACCGCCGTGGGACGGGACCCCGCACCCCGGCCCTTGTCGGGTGGGTTTGGCCGTGCTGGGCTCCAGGGAAGGCCCATCCAGGGGTGCGGGAGCCCCATGAAATGCATTCCCTCGTGGGGAACAGACAAGTTGGAGGTGTCTCCGCCAAGGAGAGCCCTCATTCCCTCTAGGATCTGGCAGAGGTGGTGTCACCCCTGCCTAAAACTCCTCTGAAACCCCGTAAGAGGGAGAAACTCCCATGAAGTCTGAACAAAGCCCAGCGTTTCCAGTTGTGCCACGCACCTTTGGGCATTTTTGGAGGAGAGGGGATGTCCTTAGGTGCTCCATAACCTTTGCATGAATGGTTCCTTTTCTCTGCATAAGCACATTCTTGAAGGAGTCTCGGGCTTTCATTCTCCTCCCGTTCCAACCGTCGGACTCCTCTGTTCACTTGTTTAAATCAAGCATAAAGCTCTGACCGTCCTTTGAATATTTATAACTAGTTTTTATCTCATGCCATGCATACAAAACATACTTGATTTCTTTCCTAAAAGTTTTTTCAAGTGCAAAGTTTTAAAAACATGTGGCTTTTATTGCAGGCAGGAATGAATAACAGCATTCCACCCACGACCACATTAAATGGAACAGTAATATTCATATGCGTAAGGGCAAAAGCTGCCTTGTTTCCTATTTGCAGCCGAACTCTGAAATTAATTAAGAACTAAGAGGATCTGACAGTCATTAGGATCTTTCAAGAAGGAGTGGAAGTGGCAGATGGGACCCACGCTCCAAAGAGCGCGGCCGTGCTATCAATAGCACAGAGGATGTGAGCCCCGAGCGTGCTCCTCGTCGTGGGGCTGCTGCGGGGAGGGGAGGGGAGGATCGTGGCCCCGAACAATGAAGAGCGGCGCTTTCGTGACTCCACAGCCGCGGCGTTCACGTCAAAGGCACTCGCGCTCCCGACTCGCTCCGCACCTTTTGAAAACCCCGTCTCGCTCACCCCGTCGGCGCTCTGCGCCACACCCCGAGCTCGGGGCGCCCGGAGGGGAAACAGGGGGGCCCGGCTCCCCTCGGGAGGTGATAAATTCCCCCAGGGCAGCGGGGTTGCCGCCGTATCCACCTGATCCGGCCCTCTGGGAGCGTTCGGCTCCGGCGCTCCCGTCCCGAGAGGAGGAGGGTGCGGTGCGGGTGTGCGCGCACCGGGAGCGTCTCCCTGGGGATGCAGTGAGGGCCGGTAACAAAACCTACTGGTGTCAGCTGGGGCGAGCTGGGAGGACAGGCAAGCCCCAAACCTGTCAGCAGTGTCACTGGTGATGATTTCTCCAGGGTAGCCTTTTGTAGTCACTCAAATGATGCTGAATGAAATCCGGCCCCGGCAATCAGGTGGGAATCCCAAACCGATTTTCCCTGCCGACAGCATTCCCTGCCAGGATCTGACACTCCTGCTAAAGCCTTCCTTCTGCTCCTCCTGCTGCTGGCCCAGGCAGGGCTCTCGGGTGCCGGGGCTGTGCACACACACAGCAAGGTGGAACCGGGCAGCCGCGGCTCCCTTGGGGTTAAGGGATGTCCTGGATCAGGATCCCCCGTCCCTGGGGTGCAGCAGAGCCCGGGGCATCCCCGCTGGAGTTGTCATCGGGCCGCTCTGGCAGCTGCTCCCTGTCCCAGACAAGGCTTCCCTGATTTATGGCTGGGGCAGCCGCTGCCTTTTCTTCCCCCAGTTTCCCCTAATTTCTGCCCCCGAGCCCCGCAGTTTCCTCCCGCAGGGGCCTCTGCCTCCAGGGCCCGGCACGGCTCCGTGGGAGCCCCTTCTGGCAATGACACTCAGGGGTTAAAAATTGTCACCGCCGTGCACCACATCGGCCCCAGCATCTGCTGTGTGATTTATGAATGAATTGCACGCTCCCTCCCTGCATGCTGCTCTCAGATCCCCTTCCCTGAGCTGCAAAATAGATCCAGACACCCGCCTGGCCCTACTGAGTGCCGAGCTCCTGAGAGTTTGCGATGAATTTTTAATAGAATGCTTCCTATGAGCCTCTGCTCTCGCAGCTCTGCTGTCGAAACGAGTGGCTTTGCCGCTAAAAGAGCAGCTCAAATGAATTAAAAACTACAGAGGAGCCCGTAAGGGAAGTAATCCCAGCGAGGAATGATTTAAAGAGCCGCTGACCTCCCCGCGATGTGAACAGTAGCTTTTAAGTATTTGTGAAGAGGCCCATGCAAATCCCGGGTCTGATACTCTATTAACCTCCTCGGGAGCGCGGGGAGGGTGGCGCAGGGATAATCCCCACGTGTCGACATCTCCCGGTTTGCGGAGGACCAGAGCAGCGGGAGCTCCGCCGCCTGCTTGAGACTCTGGATCCTGCTGTGTTGGAAAAGCAGAATTCAAGTGAAAACCCATTCCCGTTTGGGCACGGTGCCGTGGGGTCCCCGGAGCTCCGGGGTGAATTTGCTTGGCCGGACACCTCTTGCAGAAGCAGCCGCTGGGGTTTTTTTTGCTGGGCTCTGCACCTCGGGAGGTTTCCAGACAGTTTTGGGGTTGTGGGGAGCCTGGTTTGTCACGGGTCTGTGGTTTGGGTCTCATCTTATAGCGCTGCAAGTCAGCAACCGGCTTCGCACCTACGTGCAGGGCCACGCTGTGGGTTGTGGGGTGCGTCTGCTCCCGTCACCCCGAAGCTGAGAACTGGTCAGGGTGGGAGGGCAGAGGCTGGAGAGGATGGATTTTGGGAAGGGGGCAGGAAGTGGTACCCAGCACAGCCGGGACTGCAGCGGTGAGGGACTTGGGGAGGCGCTTGGGTGGTGCTTTGAGGATTCGAGGCGACGTTTTCAGTGCCCGTCCCAACAGGTTGCTCCCGACATGAAAAGGGATTAGAGAAATGTGTGGATGGCGGGGCTGTGATGCAGCCCCTGGATAAATCAGTGAGGGCAGGGAACGACCCTTCCTGCCGTGGGGGGGCAGCTCGGTCCTGCTGGGACCCAGCCCCAAATCACCCCACGGCACTTGCAGGACGGGGAGAGCGGCCCCGGCGAGGCTCCACCTGCCCTCCGCGGCCCCAGGGGAGGTTGGGGGGTGACCGGTGACACCCCCAGGGCCGCGCAGGGCGGGGGCAGAGGCGGGGCAGCCCCGGGGGTCGGGAAGGGGCAGCAGAGGCACCGGGGAAGGCCGGTGCTGGGGTATCAGTATCCCGCGGGGGGGAGGGTCAGCATCCAGGGACGGTGCGGGGGTGTCAGCATTCCAGGGGGTGTCAGCATCCCGTTCCATCCCGTCCCGTCCCGTCCCATCCCGTCCGTCCCATTCCATCCCACT
>VZRJ01008172.1:988722-1018077 GCA_013397565.1 Ptilonorhynchus violaceus | reverse complement strand
CCGGGCGCGGAGCTCCGGGGCCTCGCTGGCGGCCGCCCCGCGCTCGGCAGCGCTTTATTTATCCCCCGAATCCAACAAAATCAACCCACAAACTCCTCCGACGGGGCCGAGGGTGGCCTGACCCCCGCTTTGCCCCCTCCCCGCGGACCCCCTTTGTGCTTTTAACCCTTTTTTAGCTCGTTTTCCCCTTCCCCCTCCGATTTTTTTCAGCCTTCCTCAGGGGCTCGGGTTGCTTTTGGTTTTGCTTTGGGGTTTTTCGTGCGGGTTTAGGGGGGAACCATAGCGCAGGTTGGCTTCGATGTAGGTTAATTTTAGGCTAAAATCCTCTGGCCCTGCCCTAGGTCGTGGCCCTCGGAGATGTTCCCGACGGGACCGTGGTCACGGTGATGGCGGGGAACGACGAGAATTACTCGGCAGAGCTGCGCAACGCCTCTGCCGTGATGAAAAACCAAGTGGCAAGATTTAACGACCTCAGATTTGTTGGGAGAAGCGGCAGGGGTAGGTACCGGCCAGGAAATGGTTGGCCTTTTTATTTAGTTTTTTCGGGGGGGAAAAAAAAAAAAGAAGAAAAAGAAAAAAACAAGGAAAGAAAAGTGTTTCCCTTTTTTGTTATTTTATTATTTTCTTTTATTATTTTTATTTTATTTTTAAATTCTATTTTGTTGGTTTATTTTATTTTTTTCATTTTATTCTATATTATATTTTATTTCGACGGTGGTTTCGTTGCCGGGAGAAGCCGCCCAGCTCCAAAGTGGCTCCCGAGCGATGCGAGGGATGCAGGAGGGATGCAGGAGGGATGCAGGAGGAATGCGGGAAGGATGCGGAAGGGATGCGGGAGCGATGCAGGAGCAGCCCCGGCCCCACCGGCAGCTCTGCCTCGCTCCTCCCAAGGCTCCTTCTCCGCCGAGGTGTCGAGAACGGGCAGTGCGGAGAAAAAAAATTAAAATACACACCTAAATGTATCTAAATGTTTATAAATCTACCTAAATAAAAATAAGGCAGCCCTAGCCCGAATCTCCCCCAATTTCTCCCATTGTGCAGGAGGCAGCGGCGCGTGCTCGGTGGGTCCCCTCTGCCGGGAACTGCTCAGGGGCAAAACCCACCTGGCAGCTCCATTTCCAATAGTGAAATTCAAGAGTTTAAAGGGAAATAATAACTCAGAGTTCGGCCTGGAGGGCTGGCACTGGGCAGGGCGGCAGCAGGCTCCGCTCCACGGGGAGCTGCGGGTGCTCGGGGGGGATTTTGCTCATTTTCTCCACTCTTGTGGCGTGGAAAAGCAGGACAGCAATTTGGCTTGCTGGGTTTTCCCAAACAAATTCGTCTGTGCCATCCCAGCAGAGGGAAAGAAATCCCCTGGAAATGTTAAACACGGAGCCCTCCCTGCACCTGAATTTCAGAGGCTATAAATAGAATTTCAGCATTTCATCACCAATAAACGCCGCAGATCGAAGCACTTAATTCTGCATTTAAACCAAAATAAGAACACTGTATTTTAATGGCCATATGGCAGCATTTTCTCAAAGGCTTCGAATGTATACACACAGTGTCAGATATATTTTGACTTCTCTGCATTAATTAAAAGCAGTGATGTTAGGAATTATTTGCATGTAATAACTGTTTACTTGTTCCTCTTTATGAAACTTGAATAGTTTACATTCTTTCATACATTTCCTTTTTCCTGTTGGCTCCTTCTCCATGTTGCAGTTTCTTTAAAACTCTCCACTTAACTGGTTGCAGGTTGATGGATGGAAAATGTTTTTCTTTTATGAATTAAGCTTTCATTTCTGTAATCAATTATTCTCTTACGCTCTTTTCTTTCTGGTTGGGCTTTTTTTTTTTTTCATCCTTGCACAAATTTCCAAACTGTACGCAACCCAATCTCAGCTTGACTCTTGAATTCATTATTAACTTGCTTCCTCTGCACTCTCAGGCTCTGAATTAACAGGAGTTTAGTCTCATAAACCCTTCGTGAATAATCTCCCTCCTTGGGCAGAGTCCTCACGAACGCTCATTACAGCAGTGGCAACACCTCCGCTGCCTCTAACGGGCGTAGCTCAAGTGTTTATTATTTTAATTTTTTTTTTTTACATATTCTTGTGGGATGAGGCTTTGTAATATTCAGAGAGAAACAACCCCACCGGGGCTCCCTGGGGCTGGCTGAGGGCGGCTCAGTGGGGTTTTCTCGCAGTGTGAAGGGCGGATTTATCTCCCCGTGTCTGGCCGGGCTTTCCCGGCACGGGGCTCTTTCAGCCCAATTTAGTGTGAAAAATCGTTTCTATTGAATTTTCGTCCCGGGTGCCACACTTGCTTTCCCTTGCTTGGCTCCATCCCTGACAGCCCGGTGCTGCTTTCATTTATTCTGGCAGAAATTTAGAGTCGCTGCGGAAGATTTCTGCGTGTGTACAAATGTTTGTGTAAATCCGAAGTGAGGACGTGTGGATCCGTAAACACGGATCCTGAGCTGCAGGAGCCTGTAAAACCACCAGCAGCCCGCCTCTCGTTTGGAAAACACCACTTGAAATGGGCCAGATTTGAGTATTTTTAGTCATAAGGTGTCAGGGATTATTCCCCGGCGCTGCGAGCTGGGAAGAGCGGCTCCCAACCCTCCCCAAAAATAAATTCCCATCTCCATGTGCAAGACAAAGAGGAGGAAAGGACCAGGTCTTATGCTTTGCTCTGAAAAAAAAATAAATCTTTTCTGCTGGGATTGCACTGTGTAAAATGAAAGCGATCCCTGCTGCCCCCGCGCCTGCTCTCCCAGCTGGAATATCCTCTTGGAGCATCCCCAGGAGCCGCGGGTGCTCCCAAACCCGCCCTGGAGCTGGGATCCAGCCCCGGCCGAGCGGAGCCGGGGCACGGTGGGAACGAGTAACCCCAGCCCGGCTTCCTGAGAAGGCGGGAAATGAGTAAAAATGATGCTCAGTCAGAATTCTCATTTTCGGTTCAGGGCAGGGTTTTTGAGAGAGGCAGAAGCGGCTCGGGCGGGCTCTGCTCTGCCCGGAGAGGGGTTTGTGTCTGCGGGGAGGGACTCCCAGGCAGGGGGGTTATTTCACGTGGAGAATACAAAATTAAAGGCGACAATAATAGTAATGATAATAATAAAAGAGATAAATCGGTAACAATGCAGTAGTAGATGGACATGGAGGTGCCGGGCTCAGCTCTGGCGTTCTGTGTTTCACAAGCCGCATTTTCCCGCACGCTGCCTGCAAACCCTTGCCTCTCCTGCGGAATTCCCTAAATAATTGCTCCTCATCCACCCCATCCCGCTCTCTGGTTCTGCAAAGGTTTTACCAACAAATCCTCGGTGTCGGTTGATTTTCCGTGGCTGTGCTGGCGCCGGAGCCTCTGCGCTCCGCAGGCTCAGCTCAGCTCGTCCCTGCAGGTTGGCAGCACGGGCTGTATCCTTGGGGATTCAAATTATATCATTATATTCCTTTTACCCGCCCAAATGCTCCCTTTTTTGTGCAGAAAACGAGCTGAAGGTTTGTGCATTGTTCAGACCTGGTTGGAAAGCCGAGGTGAAGCGTGGGTCGGTGCTTGCTGTCGGCTTTAAAGGCAGCATTCCCCCCCTTCCGTGCTCCATAGAGGAATTCTCCCACCTGGGATAATTGCAGGATGTTCTCCGGGGGAGATAATTTCATTTTTTCAGTTTATTCCTTTTTTCCTTCTGGCTGTATAAACGCTGTTTTGTTTTGCTGTGGATATTCTCAGGTCCGACCTTGTAGAGAGATGATGGTCAGGATCTGAAAATCCCTGATTGCTTTGAAGGAAAAGGGAAAGGAGGTGGTTTCTTAAGGCATTTATTTGTGGAATAAAGGCTGGAGGGGCAGAAATCCATCACACAGAGGTTTATACCTTAAATCCTGCTGGGGTTTAGACCTCTGAAGTACCTGATAGCTTGGGAATCCCACGGGGATTGCTGCTGGGGGTTGGTCAGAGTGGTTTGTGCAGCCTCCCTCCTTTACCCAGGGGTTTCCTGAATTTGGGGAGACCCTTCCTGCAGAGCCCTCTGCTCTCCCACAGCCTCCCCATGGAGTGGATATGGAGTCACAGCCACACCCAGGCAGGGAGAGGGCAGAGGGGCTGGGATGAGGATGCCCAGGCTGCGGGACGGGAAGGGTTTTGGGGTCAGGGTGATGACACCTCTGTGATGCTAAAGGCGTTTCCAGGCTGCGGATGGAAACTCGTTCTGCTGGGGCAAGGGGGACACTTGTTGCAAAATTTGGCTCCCGAGAGCTTTTCATTGCTTTATTCCTTTCATTTCCATAAAAGGTGACACGCTTGGTGCTTCAAAAGCATCTCTGAAAACACCCCGAGGGTATCCAAACTCTCCCAGCAGCAGATTCCTGCTCTCTGGGCAGAGCTGGGAGCAAGGGACAGTCCCTGCAGAGTTGCCTGTCTGGTGACAGCTTTTGGTGGACAAAGCTGGCCGGATTCAGTTCCCATTTTGTAGTTCCCACTTTTTTGCCCACGCGTGGGTGCCTGTATGGCCAGGGCCAAGCACAGCCCCGCTCCAGGTGGGTGCATCCCTAGGGACAAGGCCGTGGATCCCCTGCAGGCACAGCTCCCATGGCCTGCAGGGGATCCCATCTTACAGCTCGGTCCCACGGAGCATCCCACGGGCGCCAGGACCCAAATCCCTCCTCCACGGAGGGGATCCTGCGTCCGGCGCCGTGTTCCAGGGCTGGACCCTCCAGGGAAAAGGGGAAGCTTCTGAGCGGGAAAACACCAGGAAGCTGCCGTGGGTGGAGGGGTCGATACGGGGACAGGGCAGGGGAGAGGGGAACGAGTGACTTTTCCATGCGGGAAGGTCCCGGCTCCCGCTCTGAAGCGGCTCCAAGGCTGTCGCTGCTGCCGCCAGCGGAGCCCCAGCGGGGGCCGCCCGGGCTTTGTGTCTCGGCAATCGCGGCTCGTTAAATTAAATGATGTGTGCTGAGTTCCGTGAGGGGGGATTTGTGTCTGAGCCCGCTCCGGCGGGAGCCTCTCTGTCCCACAGGAGCTGAACCCGTCCCATGTGAAGATCCTCACTCCCGTTGTTTTTCTCTCCCCCTCTTCCTTAGGGAAAAGCTTCACCCTGACCATCACCGTGTTCACCAACCCCACCCAAGTGGCCACCTACCACCGAGCCATCAAAGTGACCGTGGATGGACCCCGGGAGCCACGGAGTGAGTGCAGTGTTTGATTTGGCAGCGCTGTTCAGCGCGGGGAGGGGGGCTCAGGGGGGGCTGAGCTCTCCGTGGCCGAAGGATGCAGAGCCAGGACACGGAGCCGAGGGGATGGCGTTGGCGTGGCACACCTCGGCTGCCCAGATCGTCCCGTGTGTCCCTCCCTTGCTCGCCGTGCTCGGTACCCCATCCTGGAGGGATGGTTTTGCAGCTCCCCGCCGTGCTTTAACCCACCTCGGAGGGATAACGTTACAGCTCCAGGTCGGGATGCTGGGAAGTGCTTTGGGCTTCGGCGGCAAAAGCGCAAAAGACCCAACCTGGGGGGGTTACGGAGGCAGAGGGGCCGTTCCCAGCTTCGGGGGCTGCTTGCTGGGGATTAACCCAGCAGTGGTCGCAGGTTCCCCGAGCGCCGAGCCGGGGTCTGCCCCTGCCAGAGAGCACCTTCCTCCCCTCGGCTCCGCGCTGGTTTCGCTTTCGGGCTGGCACGGGCCGGGCCGGCAGCGCCCGGGGGCTGAGCCTGGAGGAACCCAAAGCGACGCTGCGACCGCAGCCCCGTCTGGGGCGCGCTCCGGAGGCTCTCCCGGGCCAGGAGGCGTCTCGTGGCCGGAGGAGGCTCCGGGAGCTGCCCCGGCCGCCTCGGCTCTCGGCGCGAGGCCGCTCGGATCTCGCCTTGGCCTTCCCAGCCATCCGGAGCCGTGGCCCGCGGGACTTTCGTCTCGCCACGAGCATTATTTGCCCCGCGGGACCCTCCCGTGCGGTGGGATCTCGTCCCTGGGGGCTCCACCTCCGGCTTTTCGCTGCGGCTTCGCCTTCCTGCTCGCTCGGCACCAGCCCGGGTCTATAAAGCCGAGCTTGTTCCCGTTGCGTGTGAGGCTGTCAGTGCCCACATTGAAGGGAAACGGTTTGATCCTTCTGAACGCGCCTCAGAAAACATTTGCTGTTGATGCTGTCGCGGAGCCATCGGTGCCCCTTGATGTCCGGCCAGGGGGAGGCCGTTACCTCGGCCTGGGGGTTTCGTTTGCATCGGGCTTTGGGGGATTTTCTCCCCCCTCGATTTTATTCTGGAGCCCGCGGGATGGATTTGCGGAGCTGGAACGCAGGAAATCCAGTGCAGTTATGGGGTTTTTTTAAGCCAGAAACACCAGGCGGGTCCCTGGCGTGGGGCTGCAGCCACCTGTGAGTCGTGGTGGGTGCTGGGGCTCGGGGCGGGGAATTTCACAACTCTGCCAGGTCAGGAATAGAATCCAGGTCTTCTGACTCCTGGCTCAGCCCCTTATCAGCTCTATCAGATCGCCTTTCTAATAATAATAATCATCATCACCATCATCAGGAATACATAAATAATAATACAAGGTGAGATAGTTGCTACTCTTAGAGCTTGGTTTGGCCTCCCCAACAGCCAAACCCCAGTGAATCACACCTGCTCCTCCTGAATTTCAACATTTCACCCCAGTGCTCCCCAGCTTTAATTTCAATTTTCTGATACGGAGGCGATGGCAATCAGGCCAAAGCAGAGGATGGAGCAGCTTGTCCTGGCTCCGGTGTGGGGTGCCCGAGGAAGCCCTCCCTGGGGCACCAGCCCAGGTGCAAGCTTAGCAGTTTTCTGCTTTTTAGTTTTTTTTTTTAATTATTTTTTGGACCTTAAAATGTGCTGGAAGTGTTGGCTCCCTAAGGAGATCTGTGTAGTGTTTATTTGCTGTTTATGCCCTTGTCTTGTGTGTCCCCCAAAGGTTGATCTCTGCCCCTGCACCCCCCCAGCCCGTAAACTGCTGACTGAAGAAATTTAGACCCAAATTGTGGCTATTTTGGAAATTTTTTTCAGGCAATTATAGATTTGTTGGCAGCAAAGGTCATGTTTTGGCTCCCAGTTTGACCCTGGAGCTTAAATTCATGGTTGATGAAATTCCAGTGGAAGAAAAATATTTTTTAATAAAATCTCTTTTTTTTGCCACACTTTCACTGCATTTTCGAATGAAGATGAAAGTTTTAAAAAGCAAATTAATGATGCTTTTTCCCTTTCCCGCTCTGCAGAAAGCCTGGGTGTGGGAATACCGCCTGGAAAGCGATCCTGGCTGGCTCCTGGGAAGCCGGGGTGGTTTTCCTGGCTCACCTGCCACTGGGTGGCTCCTCGGCACAGCACCCTGGCAGTGCCAGCACCCCCCTGCCTCCCGGGGGGCCCCTGGGCATCCCCACCTTGGCTGGTGCTGCTCGCCCTTGCTTGGCTTTGGGAGGTGAGGGCTGCCAGCAGGAATTGCGATTTTTATGCGTATATATATATATGAGATACAATTTTATTCTAGATATATGTAAATACCTAGGTGTGGGCATAAAAATATATGGATTTTTTCCCCTTCTCGGCTTCAAGTGATGGGACACGGTGTGTGTTGGCTCCTGGCGTGCGGGATCAGCACTGGGCAGGACTGGAGGCCGATGTGGGGCTGGTGGAGAGGACAGAAACCATCCTTGATGTGGAAAGAATTGGCCATTTGTCTCGGTGTCCTGGGAAAGCCCTGGGCAGCGTCTCCTAAGATGCAGTGAAACCCCCACAGCAAACGCCCTTGTGGGGCTTGGGGGCCAGAAAAGTGGCCGGGCCCCACCTCTGGGCATCCCGTTCTTCTCCCAGCCCTGTCCCATGGCTTCATCCCAGCCCCTGAGCGAGGCTTTTAACTCGAGCTGCGCCCAGGAAAAACTTCCGAGGCGCTGGAGATGGGTGAGAACTCTCAGGGAAGCGGGCCCGGGGATGCGGCTGGGCCGGAGGGAGCAGGAGAGCTGGAGCGGGAGGGTGCTCCTCCGGGGACCCCCGGCCAGCGTGGAGCAGCACCAGGGGTGACAACAGAGGTGCCTTTCTTCGGGCAGCTCCTCCCAGCCATTCCCAGGCTCCTCCCGAGCGCCCCGCTCGCTCCGGGATCTTTTTTTTTCCCCCGGTGCTCCAGCTCTTTCTGGGTTGGATCTGGAGGGAAAAAAAGGACATTCTGTCAAGTTGGCACCTTAGCTCTAAACAAATAGCACAGCGGGTGCCAAGTGTTGACATACTTTGTACAAACAGGAAGTAATAAAATATTTGAACTTCCTGTGGAATTTCCTTCTTTTCCCCCCCCTTTCTGCAGCCCTGTGTTCAGCAGGAGCCTGGAGCCGAGCTGGAGCCCTGGTGCAAAACCCTCTCCCACCCACAGCCGCTGCAAAATCCTCCACAGCAGGCAGAACATGGAGAAATGAAAGGCCGGGAGCTGGGCAGGGATGGTTGATCTGTTCCTGCGGAAATGGGAGCATCTCCAGGGCCTCCCCCATCACCTGCTGGCTGCCTTCCCTTCCCCTTCCTCTTTCCCTTCCCCTTCCCTTTTCCTTCCTTTCCTTCCCAAGGCTCTCACCTTCTCTGCTGTCACTTTTCCTTTCTCCCTCCCAGCTCCCTCTCCCAGCTCCAGCCCCTTTCTGCCCAGCTCCTGGGAACTCTTGTGCAAAGCCTTTTTTCCCCCTTTAAATTCCTTTCTCCCCTTGTCTTTTTTTTGTTTTTTTTTCTTTTTTGCTGCCATTCAGTCTTTAACCTCTCTCCCCGCTTTCTAGATCTCTTTTGCCCTTAATCCCTTCTGTCTGACTCCCACCCCATCCCTGCTGTCCTTGTTGAGAAGGAAAGGGAGACCGGGAGGATTTATCACCCACAGGGTCCCCGTGCCCCCCCTTGTTGCCTGCTCAGCCCTGGCAGCACTGTGGGGGTGCTGGTGCCTCCTGCCCCGTTCATTTTTGGGGTGTGTTTTTGCTCGTGTCCCTGCTTGGTGTGACCACAGCAAGTGACAGAAACGTGTCCCCAGCGTGGCTTGGACCGGGTAGGGGGCTTGTGGCAGGAGCATTTCACATCCCCTCTCCCACCACGTTGTCCCTGCAGGGTTTTCCTGGCTGGGCCCATCCTGCACAGCCACAATTTCCCTCTGTGGTCACTTTTCTCTCCCCAGAAAAGGCTCCTTGCCCCCCAAAGGCCCCAGCTGGCCCCAAACACGTAGCCTGTGGCTGAAAAGTCTTCTCACCTCCCCCAGTTTCCAAGAACCGCCGTGTTTTTGCTTTCAGACTTTTGAAAGTCTCAGCTGAGTGAGGGTTTCCCTCCCTGCTGCCTCCCACGAGGGATCAGAGCCCGGCCCTGTGCTCCGAGCTGGGAAATGAGAAATTTGGGATGTGCACAGGGTAGGAACCCCCTGGCCTGTACCCGTGGGAGGTGTTGGTGGCATCGGTGTCCCGTTGGTGGGTGCAAGGTCTTGGGTGCTGGATGCCCTGAGCACCTCATGCATTGTGAGTTCTTGTCTTGTATGGGGTAAAAAAAGCAAAAAACTGGGAGAAAGATTGACTGGAAAAGGGAAATCTTGTGTGTAAATCCAGGCTGGACTGGGCTCTGTTAGCAGCAGTGCTGGGGTGGCTGCGGGAGGAGAGTGCCCGTGGCCCCGGGTGCCCCAGCCCTGCTGCTGGGACATCTCTTCCCGGTTTGTGCCGCCCAGTCGGGAGAAAGGGTTGGATCAGCACTTCCCGGCGTGACACACACCTCGCCGGGGCTCCCGTACCCACCTCACAGCGATAAAAGCGGCGGCCCGAACCGCCCCGGCCAGCCCGGCCCCACCTCGGCCCCGCTGCCCACACCCGGATCTCAGCCCTCACCTCGGCTGGTCCCACACCCGGCCCGGCCCCCGAGCCGCAGCGCGCCTGCCAACCCCCCTGGCACAGCCTCTCTCGCTGCTGTGTTTATCGACTGAAGGTGCATCTCGATCCGTTTCTCTCGGGTTCAGAGGAGTCTGTGCCACGAGGTTGTTCATGGGACGGTTTGGGTTGGAAGGCACCTTAAAAACCACCTCGTTCCAAGCCCCTGCCACGGGCAGAGACACCTTCCCCTAGAAGGGATTTTTTTTCCCTTTTATTCCTGGCAGAAGCTCCAGTTGGAGGCTAAAAAGAAGAAGGAAGCACAGGACTGTGCTAGAAAGGGGAGTGACCTCCCGCTGCCATCCCAGCCCTTGTGGCTGAGATTTACTCCCAGAAACAGCAAAACTGAAACCCTGTTTTACTCAGGGAAGGGAAAAGAGCTGCGATATTGTACCTTGTTAGCAGCATCGTATTTTCATGCCTTCATGGCTTAAATGCCACCAAAAGTACCAAATGACCTGTTAAATACAGCACAGAGTTGGTTATTTCCGTGTTAAGTTTTGGATTCTTTAAAAGCAGTGATGGTTTCTGGAGAGATTTCTGACTCCTGCTCGTTGCTTGTAACAAAGAGCATCTCTCGGGGCTTCCCTCATTTGTTTTGGGAGAAAAAAGGAGGAAAATATGAAATAGAAACTTTCCTGTTACCTTTGAGAAAAGTGAGGGCTCCGTGCAGGGCTGGGAACCCCCCAGCAAAGCTGCTCCTCAGCCTGGGGGGGGGTTTGGCCAGCCTGTCCTGGGATGTTTTGTGGGATGGACCTGTGCTCCCGGGGGATTTGTGTAAATCCATGCCGTGTTTTCTCCTCTAAGGGGAAAAAACAGGTTCTCCCACGAGTTTGTTATGGAGAGGAGATGGGGAGCTGGGAGAGCTCTGCGAGATTTGGGATCACTGCAGGGATGCCAGCTCCAAGGACCTGGAGATGGCAAAATAAAAGCTGGAATATAGGGAAATTGGGATGTACTGAGTGGCAGACACGGGTGTGGGCCAGTGGGGACAGCCTGAAATAGCTGAGGACGAGGAAGAGGCAGTGGGGCAGTGGGATGGGGTTATGGGATGGGAGCCAAGGAGGAGCAGGGGCAAAATGATCCCCTGTTCCCAGATTCCTACGGGCAAGTTTTGGACCTGGAGGCAGAGGTCCTGTGCTTTCTGCACCTTTTATCCTCGGAGATTTGGGAAGTGCTTGGAGAATAAATTATTGGAGGGTCCTGTGCCTCTCAGGAGCTGGAATGGAGACCCAGGCTGGGGGAGTGTTGTGCCAGTATTGTACAATTCCAGATCTTTATCTTGGCAAAAAGGCTCCCTCGTGGGGCTGCGTAAAACTTGAGCTGGAGATGTTTTCTGTAATTAAAAGCAGACTCAGTGCTGAAGTGCTCCCGTGGGGTGATAGTTTTGGGTATTATTAAGGCCTTTTGTTTTATTCCCCTGCTTGTCCTTAGCTAGAAATAAATACACAGACAGTTCCCAGATTGTCCGGGAATAAGGAAAAAAAACAAAGGGAAATGGTGAAGAAGAAGGAAAAAATAAGAAAAAAAAAAGATGGAACAAAATCAGTCAAACATAATTTAAATAAATAAATGACCTCAGCACTTCCTGGACAGTTATTTGTCAATGTAAAATTGCTATGATCTGTTCTAATTTAATATTTGGTCCTTAAAACAAGCTGATTTCCCCCTTCTGGAGACTTGTCCCCTTCCCTGGGGAGGAAGAGGAGGAAATCCTGAGTGGCACTTCTCACTTCCCTATTGCCTGAGCTCTGGATGTGCTGAGGCTGTTTGAGAGGGACGTTTATAGAAACTCCATGGGCTCTGGGAGCCCATCCCAGAGCTTGGGAATCACTCCTGCTGCTGAGGGACCTGCTCTGGTGCTTCCCTGTGGGATCCTTGGGATGGTGCTGCTCGGAGACATCGGGCTAACCCCAGCCACGCTCCAGCCTCGGGTTTTGTGGGATGGAGCCCGTGCAGAGCTCGTGGGTCTCTGCTTTTCCCTGCGCTGATCCGCCCTGCCTGGAGCAGTGAAAGGGCTTTGGATGGGGCAGAAACTCTTTGGGGTGTCCTGAACGAGGCAGGCACATCCTGATCCTCAGTGGGAATGCCAGGGATTGTAACAGTTTAGTTTAATTGGTGTTTTCTCTGCCCTTTGGGGCTGTTGGTGCCAGGGATGGGGCTCTTGCGTGGGTGGTGTCTGAGAGCTGTGGTCACAGGGACTGTTCACCCCATCCCACCCTTCCCTGGCCCCATTTGCTCTCTGGATGGAGGCAGCGTTGGGGTGGCACAGCATCGGCGCCTTCGCCGGACGTGCCACCAGGCAGCTCCGGTGGGGCACAACGCGCCATTCAATGTCATCCTTCACCTGCCAGACCCCTTAAAACCCCAAAGCACCCCAATAACTGGAGCCTCTGCAGAGAGGGGCCGAGCAGGAGGCATGGGAGGAGGTGGAATCCACATCCCTCGGAGCACGGCGGACACAGCCCCGGGCTGGGAGCGATGAGGAGACGCCGGCGGGCCTTGGGGCTCCCAGTTCCTGCAGGAGCCTTTGGGGGAGCCTTGGGGCTCCCAGTTCCTGCAGGAGCCTTTGCAGATCGGCCCTTGCTGCACAGGAGGGTTTCTCTGGGGGTATTCCCATGGGTTTTGATCCCAGCGGGGGAATTTGCCCGCTTTGGGATGTTCTGGGGCCATCCAGGGCCCCGTTTTCCTGCTGAGACATGCAGGGAAGGCAATTATGTCAAACCACCTCCTCCCCTCATTCCTCATAGGCACTGCCATCCCGGGTAACCCCTGCCGGGGCCGATCCCGAGAGGGGGAATCAGGGCTCAGCTCCTGGGGGTGGATAAAAATCCCTCGGGGAGAGAACCAGCCTGGCACTGGGATCTGTGGGTCGGGCCGTGCCAGACCCCCAGCCCCATGGGGGACCTACCTGCCCCTCGGTGGGACATGGGAATGTCCCAGGGGACACCAGGGTGGAGAATTCTCTGGGGAGAGCAGAGCAGGATAAAGGGTGCTCCAAGCAATGGGTCTGCATCACCAGGGCCTTGGGACCTGCAGCTCCAGGCTGTAATCCTGCCCCGAAAGGAATAATAGGGCAACCGAAATTACACGGGCTCCAGTAAATCCACCCCTCTAATTATTTGATTACAGTAAATTCCACCTCTCTTTTCTAATTGCCTGGTGCGTAATAACTTCAAAATCGTTTCACTTAAAAATGACCAATATTTCCTAAGTGCAGCAATATTGGGAGTCAGAGCAGGGAAATTATTTTTGCTTGCGTTCTACAAAGGAATCTTTGTTGGGATTGGTTGCAACACCTCCTGCTTTTGAAAGCTTTGGGAAAACCCCAGGGCACGATTCTCGGCTGGGGTGGAAGAGGCAAACCTGGAGTGGCTTTGGAAATAACTCAGAATCGGAGAAGAAGGCATGGATAATGTATTTGGGAGAGATGAAACGGAGCAGAAGGGTTTTCTGGTGGGATCTGGTGTCATCCAGGGAGGTTTGGAGGACTAAGGTTCATTGAAGGTTTTTTCCAGGAGGATGTTGGTGGTGCTCTGCCTTGGGTTGTGCCAGGGGCTGTTCAAATACAGCAAAAGAAATTCCTGCTGGATCCAGTGGCACGATCCAAAGGGAGCTGTGCAGGATGACTGGTCTGGGCTGGGATGCAGGGGGCACCAAAAAGGAATTTTTGTGAGCGTCGCAGCAAGGACCTTGGCGAGCTTCACTCCTCGGGAAAGGAGCAGCATCTGCCCCGTGCCTCAGTTTACCTGTCTGTAATTCCTGGTGGGCAGCAGGGGATGTGGAGGAGGTGGTCACTGAGCATTTCCAGAATTATTAATGCAACGTGGCCCCAGCTCCCTCGGGCCTCAGGATTCAGGAGCTCGGGAGGACAGAGCTAAGGGTCACGGATCGGAAAAGAGAGCGGTGGAAAAAAATAGCCAGTGCTAAGAGGCCAGTTTCATTTCAGGGAAGACAACAGCTAAAGGCCCAGAACTATCAAACAAAACCACAAGATCACATCAAATGTCAGGGCAGGACACATCTTGTTTCTCTCCCGAAAGGGCTTATCTGTGCAACCAATCACTTTAATGATGTGGCGGAGGGAGGAAGAGGATTTGACTCAGAGTGAGATGAAATTTAGTTCCTAAGACCCTTCTCTTCCGCTGCCGGAGCCCGGTCACCTGTTCTGCAGCCAGCCCGAGATAAATCAGCTCCTGCAGCGGAAGGTGCTTAGACATGATTTTGCATTATTTTCTCTGACTCTTTCCAGTGTCTCTGTGGTGGGAGGGGGGAGAGAGGGGAGGAAGGAGAGGAACACAGCGAGCAGAGTGTCCCTGGTGCCCTTCTCAGCCTCGGAGTCCCTGCCCCGAGGGCGACGGCAGCTCCCTCCGTGCTGGGAGTTTCCCCATCCCACAGGAGCAGGCGGCCCCTTTTCCCGTGGTCAGCTCTGCTCCCCCGGCTTTGGGGAGCAGCACTGCAGGGAGGATGCGGGTGCTGTGCAGGGGGCATCGCTCTGAGGCTCCTCCTGGCAGCATCATCCTCTGTTGGCAAAGCTCCTTGGGAGCTGTAATTATCCAAAATACCAGCCAGGCTCTGGAGATGGAGCTTGGAGCTCAGTCCTGGGATCCAGGGATATTCAAATGCCAGGGCTCGGCTCCAGCTCTATCCTAGGGCAAAGGGGAAAAGCAGCGCTCAGCATCCTCAAACCTTGGGAAAGTCTGGGTCTGATCCGGGTTGTGCCGTTCCCGACGGTGCAGGGCGGGCTGGCAAAATGCTGCTCCCTCCCCACGGCAGCAGGGACATCTCAGCCCCATCAGCTGAACCACGGCACATTCCTTGCACAGGTCTGAACCCGGCAGCTGGTCCTCCCCATCCCGGGCACGGTGTCCTTAACCAGTGTCACCCCAAGGAATGTGATGTGCTTGCCCTAATGGAACAGGTTGGGAACTGGGAGAAACCAGCTCTACTGGTAGCAGGCAGGTCCCAGTCCAAGTTGTTAGATAGCAGCAGGAGCTCCCTGGAGCTGGCACCTCTCCACGGATCTACGGCTCCTGAAAATCCGATCTCGGCCGTGGCTGAGGCAACACCAGCTGGATGTCCTTGAGATCTGTCTGCTTCCTCCCCAGCACCCAGCCTGGAAATCGTTGAATCAGGGGGTTTGCCTAATTCCTTGAGATCACAGCCCGTAAATGAATTTTGCCTTCCTGGAACGGGGAGCGACTGCAGAGAGGCCTCTGGTCGGGGCCAGTGGTTTTTGCACCCTGTTCCGAAAGCTGCCCCATTTCCCGCAGATGTGCACCCACCTGCTGCTTGTGACACACAGCCTGAAGCTTTCAGATCTGTAAATCACAACTTTGAAACCTCACCTTGCTCGCTTCGCAGTCTCAGGGGCGGCTTTTCGGAGTTCTGACGGGTGGAAAAACGCAGGGAAGCACTGGTGGGGATTTTCAGCAAGGCTGAATGCCTAAACCTGGCGAATTTTGCCCATTGCTGAGAATGCCCCCAGCTTCCCCTGCGTTCTGAAGTGCTTTTAAATATTTTTGCAAATCCAGAAGGACTCTGTGTCCCCGCTGAAAGCCTGGGAATGGGGAGCCCGTGCCCTTCAGGCATTAGAGCCGGAGTCGCATGGAAATTCAGGCGTGATGCTCCCTTTGATTCGAGAAGGGGCCACAGCTCTCGCATCCCCGGAGCTTTTGGAAGTGCTACTCTGGATTTCTGTTCAAATATGTGAATTCATGCCCTGCTTTGTTTTCCTTTCAGAGGGCTTAGCTTTGGGGTCTCCCAGTGCCATAAAAAGCCCCGATTTATCAGGATTTGTCCGACACTGCCTCACTTGCCAGGGTGGGCGCAGGGTGGGCAGGGAGGGAGGCAGAGGCAAAGTCTCAGGACTAAGCCAGGAGTGAGAGGAGATCAGGGGCTCCCAAAGCCAGCTAATCAATACCAGCCTGCCTAGAACGAACATCTCTCCCGCTGCTGGAGCTTCAGACACTAAAAAACCTACTGTAAATGCAACATATCTCTGTGCTTCCTGCCAGCTGGCCTGGAGCCAGCCTATTTCCTTCAAAAAGAGGGATATTTATTTTCATCCTTTTAGAGGCAGCCAATTCATCTCAGACCACCACCAGCTAAAAAAGCTTTATAAATTAGCAGTCTTTTTTTTTCTTCTTTATTTTTTTTTTCCCCTCCTAATTCTCTCCCCCGCCCCTTTAAATATTATTTTCCTTTGGTTGTTGGTGCAAACGCTGTGCCAGGCCCTGGGAGCGTTGCGACACACTCCCCTTTCCCTGCGAGCTGCAGAAAGACAGTAGCAGCAGTGTCTCACGAAAGCCAGAGGAAACCAAAGCAAAGCCCGGCCGTGACTGATTCTCTTTCCAAATGGCGTAAGCAGGCCAACTTCAAACATGTGAATAACGAGTTATCTGTGCCTGGCTTTGTTCGGCAGCACAAGAGACGGTGCCTCCGAACATTTCCCTCCTGCTCCCTCCTGTGAACTCCTGGGTTTTGGCTTCGAGGAGCGCGGTTGGCGCTCGCCGGGGCTCGGACACCTCCGGCAGCCTTCGTCATGTTCGAGTCCCTTCCAGCTCTGTCCTCCAGCGCTGTCCTCCCCTCCTGTTTTCCCTGCCCGTGGGGCTCCATCGGATTCCTCTGGGCTGGGAATTTCCCGTGGCGAGTGTGGAGCCGGAGGTGGGATTCCGGGGAGAAGCTGAGGGATGTTCTTGCCCCGTGTTAGAGGTGTGCAGAGATGAAACCACCCCACATCTGCTGTAAGGGACAGGCCTGCTGTTCCCATAACACAGGAGTTTCACATGTGGCTTCTTTCTGGAGCACATGCTGGGACTTGATAGTCTAGCCGAGCCTCAGACTGGGAAAAAATTCCAGCCTCTGCCGAGGATTGGCGTGTCTCTCTGAAGTACCTATTTTGAGGGCTCCGAGAGGGATCTGAAAGGTGTTTTGCACATTGAGACGGAATTTTATCCAGTGCTGATTGCTTTCTTGTGGTCCATTCTCACGGACGTGTAGAGACTGAGCCACGGGGTTGTGTGCAGGGCCTGCTCCGGGTGAACTTGGCTGAGCCCTGGAGTTTGGCTGGGGATGTTTGAGCAGAGCCTTGGGTGGAGGATGGTGGGAGGATGGTGGGAGTTTGCCCGTGCCACCATCTGCTGGTTCTTGTCTCCTGCTCCCTGGAGCCGAGGGAACGCTCTGCAGTGTGTGTGTGTTAATGAACATCCCCCCGCGTTCCCTCCGCTCCAGCTTGCCGCCAGCATTCCGCAGCCAGGCTCCCGGGGAGGGCCAAGCCGCTTCCCAACATCTGCTCTCCTGTCCTTTGGCAGCTCCTGGCTGAGCCGGGGGCTGGGGACGAACGTGACACCCCAATCTGAACCCAGCAGGGGTGGGAGGAGGCTGTGCATCTCCTGGTCTCTCGAAACTGTAACTCCATCTACGGATAAATCAGGGGATTGGGACTCCCATTCACCCCAGAGAGTCTTTTTTCAAATCAAATCTTTCAGCTCTGGGATTTTGGTGTCACTCGAGCCATGAGGTTCCTGGAGCCCCTTTATACCTTTGATCAACTTTATATTCTGCATCTCAGTAATCTGGGGAAATAAGCTGCCTTTGGCAAGCACTGTGGAACTCCCCCCTCCACTGGCTGGAAACCCCATCCCGGTCCCAGCTCGGGAAGCCACATCAGGTTGCACACTCCTAGAAGGAAGAGCAGGCTCTGTTTGGGCTTTGAAATGTTTTAATGCAGAAAGCATGTCTTTAAATCATAGCTTTGAGGGCCTGAGCTCGTGTGGCACACACTGTTTCGCTGTCTGCATTCCAAGGAAACACCCAAAACTTCCAGTATGCTTCTTATTACTGGCCTAAAGTGTCTAATTCACGTCGGTTCTTCCAGCTGGGAAGTGTTCAATGGGATCGTTTGTTTGATATGCTGATACAGATCTTGTTATTACATCAGGATCGTAGGTGATCTGTCAATGTTTACATCATGTCATGTTCAATATTGGAGTTAACTGATGCAGAAACCCGATCCAGCGTTAAAACCCTCGCGCTGTTGACAAGAAGTGCCCAAGGTCAGTAGCTGCCATCATTTGATCCCACTAAGCTCTGCTCTTTCCATAAATATTGACCTGCAAGCCAGCGCTGGCCCAGCTGGAAACGCAGTGCAGAACCTCCAGCCCCAACAGCAGCTTTCCTGCTGCAAAATTCACGGTGATTGGGGGTGATTAAGACTTCTCAGACAGATTTCTTGGGATGAGGGCTGAAGCTGTTTGAAGTTGAGTGAAAATCCGCCCACTGGCTTCAGGAGGCTTTGAGTCAGTGCTTGGGTGAAGGTAGAAACCACTTTCCTGTTCTCTAAGGTATGAGCCATTGTTCACTGGTTTCCTCTCCGTGACAGCTGTGGGCAGATGGGGAAGGGCTTTTAATGAAGCCAACCGCTGCAGAAATTAAAAAGCTCAGGTTGTTCTGATGAAAGAAACCCATTAACAGCGATTCTCTCTTGCGTGACAAAGTCTGACGTCCCCAGCGCGAAGTGACAAGCGGCAGGAAGTCCTGGGGAGACAGCCTGAGCTAAAGAGGGCTGGCAGGACAAGCTGGTGGTTTTTAACTCATTCACTGCCTTGCTTCATATGGTTTGGGGCTGCCAGGTCCCACACGTGGGGACAGGGTGGGACACAGACCCAAGAGGGTCTAGGAGAGCTGGGAAGGGCCCTGATCCCATCACCCCTGTGTTTGCCTTGACTTGCATCTGCAAGTTTTCCGCTTTCTTTCAGGGATAGTTTCAGGGTTTTGGAGTTTTTGCTGGTAGTTGCTGGGTCTCCCCACAAACCAGCCCCTCCTAGAGGGTGTAAGTGCAGCACCAGTGTTTGCTTGAGGCTGACAAAGCCCACGGGGCCGTGCCCACATTCAGACGGAGGGAGGACCAGAGCAACCACAGTGCAGCATGACACAGCCACATGAAGCCCTTGGCTGAGCTGTATGGCTGAATAATCTTTAAAAACATTATCAGCACATAGGTCACTTGATATATTTTTTCAGGATTTTCCCCATCACATGCCAGATGCCACCACAGGATAGGGTTTGTGCTGAGATAGGGGAAGGGAATTTAATTTCCATTAAATATCTGGGAACTTGGTCTTTGAAGTCCTTTTGGGTTTTCTAAGCTCTGCCCAAGAAAACTGGTTGAAGGTGAAATATAACCCTATTTTTCTTCTTCTGTGCTTAAATGTATGGTGAAATAATAAAATGTGGACTAAACCAAGACACCTCAGTGCACACACTTTTCCCCTGGGGACAGCACCATGTGACGGATGCTGCTCACAGCTCCGGAGGCCTCAGATAATGCCGAGGTGCCTGAGGTTTGGGGACACACAGAGATGAGATCGTTTATGGTGCTGCTTTGAGGTTTCCTTGGTTTACTTCACACAGCAGGGAAAATACATCTTCAAAATACTGCTGGGTTTTGCTTTCTGCTGGGTTCGTCCTCACCAAGTTTTCCTCTCTGGGATCGGTTTGGACTTTCACACACCGGGAAGCCTGGGGATTACAGAGCTTGGAGGGGATGGTGGGGCTCACCTGGGTGTGGAGATGGCAGAGGGGTGTCAAAGCCCCTCAGGAACTGTGGCAGGGAGGGGTTTTCTGTTGGGACAGCCGTGGAGCTCAGCTGGGACTGTGAGATCCCCTCTGGAGTCGCTGCTCTTCCCTCCCATCCCAGCCATCCGGCGTCTTTGCAGACAGCCTGGCAAGTGCAGCCTGAGCCAAGCAAACGGGAGATCAGGAGATATCAGACATGGGATTTAAAGAGAGGGAAGTCTCGGGACTTTCTGTGACTTTGCTATAAACTGACAGCGAGCTCAGGCTGTGCAGATGTGAGGGGGAAGGGCAGGGGGTGCAAGCGAGAGGTTTAGGCTGCGTTTATCGCCTTTCAAACGCGCTGCTTTTCTTCTTAAAAGCCACCAAGAACTGAGGTTGGCGTGGTGGATGCTGGGCTGTAGGATCTGATAAGGCCCAGCTCTCTGAAGTGCTGCAGAAGAAGGGTTTCTTCCCAGCCCCTCTCCTACCTCCCGGCATCCCTGCACATCCCCGGTGCTCGGATTGTGCCGGGATGAGGCGGTTGCCACCTCGGGAAGGTCCTTTCTGGCAGGTGCAGAGGGCCGAGGGTGTTGCAGGGCAGTCTGGCTGCGGCAGGCAGAGCACAAGGAGAACCCAAGGTCTGAACCCGGCCCTGATGTAAAACTGAGGCTCCTCTGGAGCCCCTCCAGCTTTGTGCGGGTGTAACTGAGACTGGAATCGGGCCCAGAGAGAGTGAAGCCGTTTGGCGATGATTAATACAGCAAAATGCGAAAGTTATGTATCAAGTGTACTTCATGCGCCTCTCGCCCCGGGACAATTAACATAAATTTAATAATTATTGCCCTGTGCCAGCAGCTGCTACCCAAGGAGCTGGGAGTGCTTTACAAACGCTCATTAGGTGCTGCCCCGCCTGGGGGAGGTGGGTGATTAGTCTGCCCGTTTTATGGGCAGGAAAGAGGAACAGAGAGAAGCAAAGTGAGGTGGCCAAGGTGTGGTACCAGCGAGGGCTGATGCCATCCCTCCTGTGCCTCCTCCAGCCCCATTTGGCTCTGACCTCGTTGGGTGGGCAGAGGTGGGAGGGGACTGGAGTAAGAGGAGAGTTTATTCTTCAAGCCATGAGCAACTGCTGTAGAAAATACTCCAAATTAGTGTTTGCTGGTTCCCCAGTCGCCACTTTGCCAGGACATGGGTTTCTCCTGCCTTGTGTTCAGAGCCGGTGAGGGCCGGTGGAGGCCGGTCACTCGGGCAGGGCATGGGGCATCCTGATCCAGGCCCCTTTGGCTGAAGACTTACTGGATGATCTGGGGCCTCCCCCGTGGGTCACTCCGTGTCCACCTCCCCCGGGAGCCGCTCTCTGCCGGGGCTGCCGCCCATTATCCCATGTGAATAACAGCAAACCACAGAGACAGGGGCCGTGCTGGCTCCACATGTAACCAGGGCGCTGCAGCCAGAGGGGAGCTGATCAGATAGCAGACTCTTTTATCATGTTCCAGGGCACAGACAAAAGCTGGAAGACCAAGGCAAACCCTACACCGACCGCTACGGGGAGCTGGAACGGCTGCGCCACATGAGAGTCACTCCGACAACACCCACCCCCCGCGGATCCCTCAGCACCCCCAGCCACTTCGGGTCCCAGGCTCAAACTCCAATCCAAGGTAACTGCCCGGGTGTCCCAAGTGTCTCACCCCGAACCCTCATGTCCCTGACGCGGCTGGGTGGGAAGCTGAGTGGGAACAAGCTTGGACGGTATTTTAGAGCTGGAGTCCTCCCTGGTTGAGGAGCCTGGAAGACAAGCCAGGGATGGGTTTGCTTGGCTTTCTTGACCTTGGAAGCCTTTTTGCACCCATTAAGTCTCTTCTTGCACCATTAAATCCGGGCTCTTAGGGGAAACCGAGCAGCAGGAGGGCGAGGGAGATCAGAGCAGCACACCTTGGAGGCAGCAGCTCCCCTGGCACGAAGGCGCCCGCGCCATGGTTATGCATCAGCCAGAGAGGGAGTTTCATACTTTACATGCTAATCCCAACGGTTTCTTATCTCGCTGCATTGTGTGGGTGCCAAGTCTGGTGATCCCTCGCCCAGCTCCAGCATAATTCCCCACACGGATGCACACCTGCACGGGCGCACGCGTGCACACACACACAGCCTTTGCTCTTCCCAGGTTTGCCATCAGCAAAGAGTGCCCCGAGTCCTTGGGCGTTCCCCAGGAATCTGCACTGCTGCCAGGACGGGGGTAGGAATTGCCACTGGAGTTACTTGAGAGAGAGCGGGCTGCTAATCCCTGAATTTCAGTCCCAAATTGAGCACTGCATTTGGAAGTATCCCGCTGTGTGCTGCTCCCGTCTTTCTGTCTCCCTTCCCATTCTCCTGTCCTTTTCCATGCTCCTTTTCCATGCACTTTTAGTCTTGGTGGTGTTTTCCTTTGGAAATCAGCAGAGATACTGTTGCGTTTTCAGAAGTGACATAGATGTTTGAAAACCTCGGTGTCATTGGCAAAGAGGGGGTTTTGGGTGCAAAAACACGTTTGAAAATGTTACCTGAACTGTAAAAGCTGCCCTGCTCCTCCCCACCCAAAATTACTGTGAAAATTTAATTTATTTCTCATTGAAATGCAAATCTCCATGCTTAGAATTTTCACTGACATTAGTACTGGTTTATGAGAAGAACATGGGCATTTTGTGTAGGATTATCTTTTGAGTTTTGTTAAAAAAAGCAAGAGAGAGAGAAAGAGTTTTCTAGGCTCGTCCCGTTGGCCGCACCATAAAGAAAGAGATTCTTGGGGGAAGAAAAAAAAGATTTGTATTTTAAATTAGCACAGCCCCCTGCAGTGCCAGAAACCCAAAGAGCGTCGTTTGGAGCAAAGAATCAGGTGATGACACAAATTCAACGAGAAAAAAAAATGAAGTTGGCCACGAGCTACTGCCCCTGCCAAATTCCCAAATGTCAAGTGACAGCAGGAGTGGAGACACACAAAATTAGCCCTCTGAAATCATTCCTGTGGAGTGAATCCGAAGTACCAGGAATGCTGCAAAAGGCGGTTTGTGCACGCTCTGCTCTTGGCTCCCTCGCTCCCAAGCCGGAGGAACCATCTTAAAATGACTGTGGGTTCCTACCAGCAAAACTCGGAGCAGCATCAGCTCAGTAATTTTAATCCTAGCCCTGTCCTTTTGACACAGCTCTGGCTATAACCAATCATAATCATAATTTTAAAACCCCCTCTTTCTCTCTCACACACACGGCTTATTCACAAAGATCATAATTTTTACCCGAGCAAGTGGAGCCCGGCCTGTGCCAAGAACAACACAGGAGTTAACAGGCCTGTAATTCTCACGACTTGGCACGTTCTTGGGTAACACACAGGAGAGGCCGATCAGTGGAAAGCACGATGAGATAGCAGCGAGGAGGGACGGTGGGGCAGGCTGGAGTTCAGCCCGCCCCCGCTATCGTTTATGGGGGTGCTGCCCAAGCTTGATGTTTCCAGCATCCCTGTGCAGGGATTAGGATGTTTCCAGCATCCCTGTGCAGGGATTAGGAGGGGGACAGGGAGGTTTTCCCTCCACGGTGCCCGGCTCCCTCCGCTCGTGTGCCAGGGGTGCTCGGCCTCCCCGTTCTGCTGACCCAGCAGTTTGCACAAACTTCCCGATCCGCTCCTGGCAAAACCAGGCTGGGAGCTGGGATGCTCAGCCACAGCCTTGGCCACTGTGGGGGATCCTGGCACCTCAAATCCCCGAGCACGACACATGGAGTTGGGGTTTGTAGGCAGACAGGAGGCAGTGTTTGGGAGGAATTGGGGTTCTTTGGAGATCTTTGCCCAGTCTTTCCTCCTGAGGAGCAAAAGCTGTGGCCGTGGTGGAGATCACGGCAAGGACGCTGGTGTGAGGGGGAGAAGGGCCTGGCCCTCAGCCACTCGCAGAGGCTTTCAGTAAAGCAGCCCCTGGAGGTTATAAATAGCCCCCATGTAAAATGATCATCCTGAGGTTAAATGGTCTCAAACCAAAAACCTCCTGGTACGAGAAAGCCGATGGTTTCTGAAGGGCATGCCAGGAAACACGGGAGGAGAGCACAGGTCAGATCCTGCTCTCTCCAGAGTCAGGGAATTTCAGTGGCTCCAGCCCTGCCTTGCCCTACTCAGATGGGCAGAGAGTCGATCCCTTCCCATGCCTGTCCCCAAACGGGAGGGACACTGGCAACCCTCCACACGCCAGATCTCACTCCCACTCGCACTGCTCTGGGGGTAAATGGGGTAATTTGGGTTCACCCCGCTGTAGCTGTGATGAGGATCTGGGCAGGCTGGGCAAGGCAGACCCTCCTCATCATCCAGCTCTGCTTGCCTGGCTTCAGCCGAGCAGAGCCTCTGGTGAGGATTTGGTCCAACGCTGCTCCAGTGAGGTCTGGAAAATGTGAGTTTCTGCAATCCCAGCTCTGCCATCCCTGCAGTGAGACACCAAGCTGTCATTAGGATGGCTCAAAATGGTTCCTTATTACGGGGCACACGAAGCCAGAGCCTTGCGTGCCTGCTGCAGCCGAGTTGTGCCTTCTAGCTTAAAAAAATCAAGTAGCTCTCAGAAGTGAAGTGAAGCAAGATGTTAAAGGGACCTGCTTCTGTCTGCCTTCTTCTCAGAGCCCCCTGGCTCTGGGGAGGTGGGATGGGGACAGACACAGTCCTGCTGGGGGGCAGCCCCAGTTCCCCATGCCCTCCCTTGCCCCTGTTTCAGCAGTGGCTCACACTGAACCATTTTGTCCCCAGTGCAGCAGAGCAGGACCGCCCACACAGCTGGGCCTGGGCTCGAGTTCTGTGGTGGAAACATCTTCAGCCACTCAAAGCAATCGTGTGCATTGTCCAGCAGTGTAGAGGGGCCTTGCATCCACGAGGGCAATGGCAAAGGCATTTTAAATTGGATCTCCTCGGTACCACAGCGAGCTGTTCTGATTAATGCACTTCACATCCCCTTGCACACTTCATATTGCTCCAGAAAAGCCAAACTCCCTTGACTTCACAGGCAGAGCAGTAAATGCTGGATCCTTTTGCAAGTTCCACAGCCTTAGTGTCTGGTGAATTGTTTTTGGGAGGCACTGTGTTCACTGGTGAAGATCTTCAGATCTCTCGATCTGGAAACTGCTCAGCTTTAACCAGCTTCATTCCCAATCCATTACTTAAGGCCAGCACAACATTTTTATCATCAGCAGAATGCTTCACCATGTGCATTTAAAGTAAAACCTTTCTCTCTCTTTTTCTTTTTAAATACACATTTTTAAAGTATTACATTACTTTTAAGAAGCCTCTTGGCATAGGCACCAAGTGCCCCTATTGTTTCTGAAATGCAACGTGGATACTCTGAGGTTAAGTCCTGAATTATGGGCCCAGCAAATACACTGAATTGCTGCTTCCTAATCCCTGTCCAGATTGACTTATGGTTTCTTTAAAATATCCGTTTCTTAATGGATAAAAACATTCTACCACGGGCAGAGACTAAATTGTTTCCAAAGGAAGCTAGGCAAGCATTAGTGGGAAGAAAACATATTGTGGGATTCAGCTTCAGCCTCAAAGGAAGGAACGCGCTCAAGATGGGTTTCCTGCCTGCTTTCAGGCTTCTGGGTCTATCTTTAAACTGCTTTTCTGCTCCCCTCCTTTACATTTGCCATGTCCCTCAAATGAATCTGGCATGGAACTGTCAAAGATGAACCACAGACCAGCGCTGGACAGGAGCTTCCCCCAGAGAGAGTCCGGGCACCCGCGACCGCTGCGTTTGTGCCGCAGACGTGTGGCCACCTCCATCCCCCAGCCACAGCTCAGGGTGCTGCATCCCTACAGAACAGCAAGGACTCCCTCGGAATCTGCCTCAGGCTCCGGGGATGCCATCCTGCCTCAAGTGCCGCAGTCCCCATAGGATAGCAGAGCTTGCAAGGAATCCCTCTGAATTTGCGTCAGGCTCCAGGGATGCCACCCTGCCTTTGATGCGGGATTTTCCAGTGTGCTTGGATCCGCAGTGCCAGACTCAGAGCGGTGTGGAGAGCCCCCAGCCCGGGGTCCCGCTGCCTTGTCGGGCTCTTGGCCACTGGAGCCCCCTGTGCCATCATCCTTCCGCAGTGGGATTCCCATGGCAGACCCGTCCTGGCCCAAACCTGCTCGGCAGGCAAGGTGGTCTAGCTGCAGGCTGGGTTGTAAATCCAGCAGCTTCCTTTTATGTAGTCAGGGCTTGTTAATTTTGTTTGAATACCCTTTGAATACAGGTGAAGAGCAAAGTGCAGGCACGCCGGAGGGAGTGCCTGCACTCCCCG
Organism: Ptilonorhynchus violaceus; assembly: GCA_013397565.1. Classification (NCBI taxonomy): domain Eukaryota; kingdom Metazoa; phylum Chordata; class Aves; order Passeriformes; family Ptilonorhynchidae; genus Ptilonorhynchus; species Ptilonorhynchus violaceus. Next base: position 992,401 of record VZRJ01008172.1, on the reverse strand, counting down.
CTCAGCCCACCCACCCGCTCCAATTAGCACCGTTATTCATTAGCTCCGCAGTGGCGCGGATCGTGGGATGCGCCGGGCAGGGGGATGCGGGCAGAGGGCTCTGGGATGAGAGAGCTGGAAGAGGAAGCTGAGAGAGCTGGGCTTGTTTAGTCTAGCAAAGGGCAGGCGGGGAGCGGAGCCGATCGCTCTGTGTAAATATATCGAGGGGGTAAACACGGGGAGGGAGAGGAGCTAATGTAAGCTCTGCAGGACACTGCTGGCACAGAGATGGGGCTGGACCGGCCCCGCATAAACCCACACTGCAAGTTAGGAGCAGGGTCCTCCCCACAAGGATGGGTCCAGCAAGTTGGAGCATCCCAATGGACCTGGAAGGGTTTGCAGAGGAGGCTGAGATGCGGTGCATGATTCCCTGAGCTGGGAATACCTGGGAATTTCCCTGCCTGCCTAGGGCAGGAGGCTGCTGCCCAGCGTGTTTGGGGTGGGATTGAAAGTGCTGGGAGAGGACCCCGTGCTGCTCGCCGGGGTGGGTTTGGGGCCGCGTGTGTGTGTGCACGGCAGCACACGGCGTTCGGGGACAATGAGAAAACTGAGCAGCAGACGTGCTTGGCAGTGTTGAGGTGGTGCCTGGTGATGCTGTGATAAGGACCTGTGTGTTGTTGTGTTTTGGTTTGGGGTTTGGGTTTTTCTTCAGACTCTGCAGAGGAAGTCCTTGCACCCAGTTTGTGAGCTGCTTCTATCAGATACAGAGCACTGCTCCATGGGCGTGTAACAACGGATGCTGTTCACACCCTCCTTTTTTTTTCAACACCTCCCCTCCTCCCCCAAAATATATTTTGCTCTATTTTACGTGGGCTGGGAGGAAGGGGCCGTTTTCTTTTTTAGTTGGCTCTGACTTGGAAACAAATGAACTTGTTAACATACGTGACAGAGGCGTGAGAGCGTGCCTGCATGCGTGGGTGGGAGGAGAGCGGCACCTTCTCCAGAGATGAGCTGGGGCTTCACAGATCAAAATGCATCTCGAGCACCTTCCCATGGAGATTCTCTCCTTCTCTGGCCACCTGCCTCTCCGTGCTCCCAGGTGGAGTTGTTGTGATCAGAGGAAAGCAAGCAGAGAGGAGCAAAGGTCAGAAAAATGCTCAAAGGTGGCTTGGAGGTCCAAGCATCACAGAAACGAGTAGAGAAAAACCAGCCAAGGGTGTATCCAGAGGAGAACGTCTGTCCCCACTCCATCACACACGTGCTGGTGTATTATACACAGAAGCATAAAGTATCATTAGTGTTTACATTGTCGTCAATCACTGTGGCATAAGACAGGAAAGGAGGGGGTTTTTCCCCCGGGGGAGATTTTTCATGACAATTTTGCAAGGCACATAAATGTGTGGAATTAAAACAGTGATATATGGCCAGGCTGAAGATATTTTATATTCTGTACACTCAGAGAGTGCCACACTGTCAAGTTCCCTTTAAATTCCCTTTATTCTCTGTGTGTATCACACACCGTGAGTATTTGTTGTGTAATGTACACACAAGCTCAGGTTTATTGCTGGCTGGGTTCATCAGCCACGGCGTGTTCCCCACACCTCTAAGGTGGGGACCAGAGTGTGGTATCTGGGCTGCTGTGGAGCTGCTCAGGTTCCACACGTCGCTGCCTGGCCCCAGATGAGCTGATAACGATGATCCTGCTGCACATCGGGCCCCAGTGCTGTGCTCTGCCATGTGCCCTGGGTGAGCTGGTTCTTTAGGTGTCCCTCAAGCCCTTCCCGTGCTGCAGCACTGAAGAGGTCCTGACATTGCTTGTGCTGCCATTCCAGGCAGAGCAGATGTTTTCCTGGGTTAGGAGCAGTGGAAGCACCCACTGCTCCACCGGGGTGGATGCACATCAATCCCTAAAACCTCCTGCAGGGTCCATTGCCTCATCTCCTCGAAGGCTTCCAGGGAACCCTGAGCAGATCCGCCAGTCCCGCCCCAGCACGGACCAGTTCCACTCCATCCAAGGCAGCTCCCAAACCCACCGTGGTCTTAAGGGAGGTGGCTGAACACACCCAGAGAAACCTCTGTGGTCGGCAGCCTCAAGAACCAGCCCTTCCCACCTCATGGCCAGCCCTTGCCACCACGACCCAGCTGAGGTTTGGCTCCCATCGTGCGCAGGCTCAGGGGCATCTCTTTGCATTTATCTCCTCGCCATCCACCCAAGAAAAGACCCAGATTGTCTCTGAGGCAGAGAGAAAGCTGCTGTGTCACTGCAGCGCTGTTGTTTGATCTGGAAAGGGGCTGAGCGGCTTTCAAAGCCTGGTTCTATCCAGCCCCACGTGCGGGGGGGACTTGGGGGTCCTCAAAAGGTGCAAATTGCAGCTGCACAATTAAATCACGGGGTGTGTCCCGGCCCCCGTGGTCCCCGGGGCAGCTCAGCCCTAAGGAGGAGACAGTGGCATTACTAATCAGGGCTTTGACCTTTACATGGCTTTTATTTAATACACATTCCACACTTCCCCAAACTCCCATCCAAAACATTGACATTTCCGCTGATAGATTGGGTCAGATTTTGGAGTAGTTGGGGGACTCAATTCACTCTTACAATGGTTAAATTCTTACAGCTAAATGGGCTTATTCAGTTAGTGCAGCAGCTGGTGTGATTTCGAGAAGAAAATAAACATTTCCTTCAAATATTTTGATTGGCAACTGGACAACTGAAATACTCAAGCTTGGATTGCCAGGGTCCAAAAAAGCAAATGGGGGCTGGACGGCGAGTAAGCGAGGGAAAACCGTAGTAAATCCTCGGAGGCAGCACCACGGAGCAGATGTGTGTGAGATGTGCCGGGGAAGGGCACAGCAAGATGGGGTTTTAAAGCCCATTTTCAGCTTCCAAAGGGAACACAGAGTCCGAGGGTGCAGCTTCACCCGCTCCTTGTTCCCTGTTTGTGCTCAGCAGCTGCTTGCTCCAGGTTGCTGCTTGATTCTGGCTGTGACAGAGGGGTCTTGCTGCTGAGCTAGGTGGTTATGGAGGGCGTTCATGGCAATGGTTTGTTTGGACCTCGCTGGGGTTGTTTCGGTGAAGATCTCCTCGGATGCAGGGCAGGGTGGCTCCGACCTGTGTGGATCCACGGCAGCCCTGAAGAGAAGGAGACAAGATGGAGGGGCAGCTGTGAGGTGAAGGAGACAGGATAGAGGGGAAACACTGAGGTGCGAACTGAGATAGAGCCCTGTGGTGAAGCAGCTGAATTGGAGGGGCAGCCCTGAGGTGAATGAGACAGGATTGAGGGGAAACCTTGGGGTGAGGACCAAGATGGAAGGGGAGGCTGTGAGGTGACAGCGCTGAGGTGGAGGGGCAGCCCTGAGGTGAAGGAGGTGGGATGGAGGGGCAGCCATGAGGTGAGGACCAAGATGGAGAAGCGGTTGTGAGGTGAAGGAGATGGAATGGAGGTGAAACCCTGAGGTGAAGGAGCCAAGATGCAGGGGCAGCCCTGAGGAGAGGGTGCTGAGGTGGAGAGACAGCTGTAAGGTGAAGGAGACGGGATAGAGGCGCAGCCCTGAGGGGAGGACCAAGATGGAGGGGCAACCCTGAGGTGAAGGAGACGGGACCGAGGGGCAGCCCCGAGATGCCAGCGCTGAGAGGACTGGAGAGGGGACGGAGGGGCCTCCCTGAGGTGAAGGAGACAGGGCAGAGCGGCAGCCCTGAGGT
>VZRJ01008172.1:928619-973338 GCA_013397565.1 Ptilonorhynchus violaceus | reverse complement strand
TTTTTTTTTTTTTTGCCTTTTGCCAACAAAAGTATGGAGAGGTTCAGCCCTGGAGATGAAAAATGAGGGGCTGGAAGGAACCACAGCCCCAAGCCCCAGGTGAGGCTCAGGGAGGTCTGGACCGGCCGAGGTTCATCAAGGAAAATCCGAGCACGGGGAGTTCAGTTTGAATTTCCTACCAATGCCAGCGACCCCGCTGGCCAAAGCTGGGCTGGAAAGCCAAATCAATGCAAATACAGTAATAATAATTAAAAGAAATAACAAATTAAAAATGTCAACCAGGCCTTCTGGGCCTGGACCAAGCAGGAGGAGGAAATTCCAGCCGCTCCATGCCAGCTGCCACCGCAGGAAGGGGCTGGGGCTGCCCAGAGAGTCGCTGGTCAGAAATGTGCTGTGCAGGGGCTGGGCTGAGGGGGAGGGACACATCCACACTGGGATGGCAGGGCTGGATCCATCCTTTTGTTTATTTTTTCCCCTCCAGTCCCAGATATCAGCCTTGGCCTCGCTTGAGCGCAGGGCCAGGAACACTGGCAGGACCTGGACGCATCAGCCAGGACATTGCTGAGGGACAGACGTGTCACGGAGCTCCAAACAGCCTGCCCAGAGGAGCAGGAGCTCCAGACCTCCCACGGGAGCGTGGGTGAGGCTGGCAGGGATGCAGGAGCGGGGATGCAGGGTCAGGAGTGGGGATGCAGGGTCAGGAGCGGGGATCCTCTCTGACCCACGGTGGCTTTGCCGGTCCCCTTGGCTCCGGGGCCAGCGGCGTGCAGAGAATCCCTTTCCCAGCCTGCAAGGACCTGGGACAGCTGGGCAGGGAGGGAATTACTCATCTCCACGGGGTTTGTGGCTCCCGGGGGAGGAAAGCCTTGTTCCCCATCCTCCCCTCCCACCAGGGATGGATTTTTCCCTCTCTGGGGCCAGCTGGGACCTCGCTAAGGCACTTGGACGCCCGAGAAAGCCCCGCGGCTCCACAGCTCCGCACGAGGAGCTCGGCCGCCTCCTCAGGCACGGCTGTGATTGCGGTGACGAGCCCTTGGAGCGGGGGGAAAAGCCAAAAGCGCATCCCGGGATGCNGCCGGGAGCCGCCGGGAGCCCCGGAGATGCCGGCCCCGGGCGCCGAGAGCCGGCGCGGGGCAGATCAAAGCGCCCCGGAGGTTTCGGAGCGATGGACAAGACAAAGGGAGGGACGAGCAGACAGAAACCCGGCCCCACACGGGCCGTGCGGGGCTGGCGGCAGGACGGGGAGCGGGCAGGCTCTGAGCTCTGCCCCACATTCAGGGAATGGCCTCAGGCAGCGCTTTCATCTCGCTGCGCCGCGGCAGCGCCGGGTGAAACGCTCCCCCCGCGCTCCTGGGCTGCCTGGAGTGGGAGTGGGGGTGTCACCCAGGGCCAGTGTCAAGGCTGAGCAGCTCCAGGTCCCGGTTGTCCCAGGAGCCGCCAGGCTTGGGCATCCCAACACACCGCATCCACTCGCCACCCTCTGGGAGCATCCCCAGAATCCCCGTTTTCTCTAAAAAAGGGTGGAAGTGCAGAATTGATTCCAACCCTGGCTTTGCAGCTGGAGGAGGAGATTTGGGCATCAGAGGGGAGCTCCTTTGCTCACCATCACCCCCTCCTCACTCCATCTCCAAGGGATGGAGAAGCACTTGCAGAGCCCCTCTGGCCGCATCAGGGAGCAGGACAAGGAGCTGGGAGCTGGACAGGGAGCCGGGAGCAGGAGCAGCTCCCTTTGAGGCCCAAACCCCAGGGACTCACACCTCGCTCTGCACCAGCCCTGCTTTGCCCATTCCCATGTCCCGGGACCTGTCCCACACCCAGTCCTGGATGGGGCGAGTGGAGAGTGGCCAGGATGGCCCCGGCTCTCCCCAACACCCGCTGGGGTTTGCCAGGAGGAGAGGAAAGCACAGCCCGGGGAGGTGACCCGGGTCATTGGCACTGCAGGGGAGAGAGGAGGAAAAAGGGAACCTGAACCAAACCCCACACTCTGCTGGTTTCTGGGAAGGGTTTGCAGTGACCACAGGGAAAACACACGGGTCTGGGCAGGGCCACGGCCGCTGGCGAGCTGGGCAGCAGCCGCGGGGCCGCAGCCTGGCCTGAGGCCGTGGCACGGCCGGCGCTGCCAAGGAAATGCTCAGCGGGAAGGCAGGAGGGAGGTGCTGACCCGGCAGTGCCATTTCAGCGGTGCCCACCTCCACCCGGCCGTGGAGCATTCCCGCTCCCTCCCTGCATCCATCCCCCTGCACGCACCAAGATCCAGCAGGACTTTTCCCGCTTGGAGAAGCCCCTTCCCACCCCCGGCGCCGCTGTTTCACAGCAAACCCAGGGGGTTTGGGGAGCCCTGCTTGGCACATCAGCCGGGGAGCAGCACGATCCCGTTTTCCTCGGCCGGACCCGTGTCCGAGCAGGGAGCTGACCCCTCCCCGAGCGGCTGCAGCGTCCCCAGATCGCAGGGAGAGGGGGAGGGGAGGACGGGCCAAACTCTCGGTTGTGCAATAACCCCCGGTACCTGCCCGGCTTTGAAATGCAAAGCGCTCGGCGAGGCTCGGGCAGCGCCGTTGCGGTCTGAGGCAAACAAAGTGCAGAAAACAAACGGGCTGCAGTTGCTGATCAACGCGCGGCTTCAGACCGAGAGGCATCTCGCATGTAAATGGGATTTACCGCTAATTAAATGCACAAAGGAGATTTTTCCAGGCATCCCAGGTTGCTCCTGCAGAGTCTGAACACCCACACGCGCACACACCCAGCGCCTCTGCAGAACGAGGCCTTTTTCTGCGCACAAGGCACTTCATTTCCATGCGCGTGGATTGGGCAACGCTGCCATTCCCAGCTTCCCTCCCCTGCTCCCGCCAGGGACACCCGGAGCCAGCCCCAGCTCTTGGGTCTCGTCCCCGTGTCCGGCTCGGTGGGAATCGCGGCAATGGGACAATCTCAGGCCATGCCGGGGTTTGGTGGAGCTGGGTGAGGCCTCGCAGGTGTTGGGTTCCTGCAGGGTTGGGGACAAGGTTTGAGGGACAAGACCGACAAGGCCCCATCTCCCGGAGGGAACCAGGAGCTGCTTGGTCTGGCTGCTCAGCACAGGCACCGCAAGATGCTCATGCCAATGGCCAGAGGAGAAAGTCACCTGTCCAGTGAGGACAAAGTCACCTGTCCCATGAGGACGTGGCACTGGTGATGCTCCCTGAGCCAGACCAGGGATTGCTCAGCACGAGCGTGTGCCAGACACCAGGGCAGGTGCTCGTGGGGTGTCCCAAGAGTGGAACTTTTCCCAGCTGGTTTTGGGGCTGCCACGATCTGATACCAGCCAGGAGCCGCCCCTGCCCAGCCCCTTGGTGCCAGCTGGGGAGCACAGGAGGACGAGTCCCTGTGTGTGCCCTGCTCCCGGCAGGACAGAGCGGGAGCGCTGCCCTTGGCGGGTGATGGATGTAAATCACATCCATCTGTTAAACTCACCCGAAACTACGGTGCCTGCAGAGCCAGGAGGAGCTCACGGCAGTGAAACCAGCCTGGCCTTTTCCTGGATCCCGTCCTGGAGTGGTTTTAGCAGCAGAGCCCCCGTGGGGCTGGTGGCAGGATGGGGTGGTTGGCCCAGCACAGCCCTGGCCACACGTGCAGAGCGCAAATCCAGCACTCCCAGCGATGCTGAGCGGCTCAGGGACACCCCCACCCCAAAACCCCACTGGGAGGGGTGAAGATTCCTGTTCCTTTGAGGCACAGGGATGTCCCTGAGCATCAGCCTGGTTTAATCTCAGTGAGCCATGAGCCATCACTGCGAGGAACATCACAGGACGCATTTGGGGTCGGTTAGAGGGGGGTGTCCCTGGCAGCCAGCAAAGGTTTCAAGGCCCAGAGCCACGGACAGAATTCCTGCTGCTTCCTGACACAGCAGAGCCCCATATCCGTGTGTGTGAAACTCGGGAATGATCAAAGTGTGCATCAAGGCAGGGGAGAATGAAACTCCGAATCCAGAGCGGTGCTGATGCTTGGGATGCTGTGGCAGCGACTCTGCAGAGCTGAGCAGGGGGAGATTCTCCACTTAGAGCAGGTAAATGGTGAAAGCAGCCCTGGGACTGAGGGTGGGAAGGGCCTGAGGGTGGCCGGGCTGCAGGTCACAGTGGGCAGCTTTGTGTCCCCAAGGGTGGGACTGCTCAGGAGAGGTGGCACAGGAATATCCCCGGATCTCACCCTCGGCTCATCCACAGCCCCTTCCTGCCATCGGGGCAGCCAAGGGGACATCACAGCCCCTCTCCCCTCCTCCCAGCACACCCAGATCCCCAAAGCCATCCCCAAACCCAGCCCTCCCCTATGGCACAGCCACCTCCAGGCTGCCCACTGGACACAAGGACGGGGACAGAGGGCACCGGGATTCCTGAGGGCAGGCTCTGGAGGGTCAGGGGGCTGTTGGGGTCACCCCACCCCACGCTGGGGAGGGGCAGCAGGGCCACTCCAGCGGTTCCCAGCCCCGGGGGGACGCAGGGGACAGCCGGGACTCAGACACCGCCGCGTTTCACAACCGCCAATGGCCCGGGCTCCCCCTCGCAGCCACCACCCACATTTGGGGTGTGTTTGCAAAATCGAGATGTCGACTTCGTATCTCGTGCTCATCTCCAGCTGAAGCATTCCTGCTTGTTTACTGGTCCTCTCTCCCAGTCGCAGGATCCCGGTCGAGCTTTCATTTCCTGGGGACATCTTGCATTCATTAGGACACGTTGTTATTGACTTACAAGGCTGCTAATTCTCAAGGTCCAATTTAGCCCTCAAAACCACGAACATGTGTGCTGGGGAGTTGCTGCATCCCTGCCAGCAGCCAGGAGCGCTCAGCAGGCACAAAGGGAGCCCGAAATGAAAGCCGGGGAGGTTTGGTCGTGCTCGGGAGCTTCAACCCTTGGGGGCACCCGCAGCGACGGCTCTGCAGGGGACGCGGCTGCCACGGCGGCTCCAATATTTGCCCTCTGCAAGTGAGAAAAATGAGATGAGGAGACGCTGTGGGGTGACGGGACCGCGCCGTGGGGTGGGGGGGACCCCTGGACCCCCGGAGCAGCAGTGCTGCGGCTGCGGACGCAGGGGACAGGCAGGCAGAGCCCGGCTCGGCGGCAGAGTGTGACCCTGGGGGGAGCAGCGGGGGCAGCGCCGCCCGAGGGGCGAATCGCGGGGCTCTCAGGAGCTGCCTCCGCCGCGGATGAGCTGCCAAGAAGCGACCACAGGCGGGCTCCTTGTCTGGGCCCGGCTCTGGGTAAAACAGGTTTGCTTAACTCCCCATCTCGGGGTATTTCTCCCTCCCTGCGGTGCCTGGGGAGGGGCAGGGCCCCGGATCGCCTCCCGCGGCCCCGCTGCCTATATATAGTGCGGACGGGGTGAGCTTAACCCGAGCCCCCGGGGGCTCTGACTCAGCCCAGAGGCGGATTAAAAGCCGGTGGCTGAAGCAATCGCGGCCCCCGCCCCGCCCGGGCNCCGCGGCAGCCGCGGCTTCCCCGCCGCGATGGCTGAAGATTGGGACGAGGCGTTGGCAGCCGCCGGTGGGGATACTTTGGATGCACCTGCAGGAGGAGCACTCCTGGATGTGACCTCTGGGCTGTCCCGGGGGTGGTCACAGCCTTGAGAACGCTTTTTCCTTGCCCCGGAGAGACCCTGCGCGAAGAGAACAGAAATGGAGCTGAACCTACGGGTTCTGGTCCGGCACTGAGCTGGGGCAAAGTCCCCTTCCCCTTCTCCTTCCCTTTCCCTTCCCATTTTTGCAGGTTTGGATAGCCCTGGGCGACAGGACTCCCCTTCCCTGCGTGTCCTGGTGTGGGACCAGGAGCTGAGGCTCCCAGAGGTTGCCCAGGGAGGCCCAAAGTCCTCCAGAGAGGGATGGAAACTCCTGTGAGGCTGAGGAGCTGCAGAGGCCTGGTTTAGGGGCAGCTGGAGAAGGAGAGCCGGGAACAGAGCTCCTGAAAAAGATCCACTCTGCAACAGCCCCCCGAGGTGTTCACACGAGGCAGGGAAGCAGGAATGCTGCACGGACATCCCACACACTCACAGGAGCTGCCCAGGTCACTGGAGCACAGGGAAAACAGCTCTGCCATGGGCCCAGATTTCCATGGGAACAAGCAGAGTTATGGGATTTGCATCCTGAGGTCCAGCTGTGCTCCAAACCATTGGGAAGGGGGCAGGATGGAGGCCAGTGCCCCCCAGGAAACAGCAGAGGATGGTCAGCACCCGGTGGGCTCAGGCAGCTCATCCACCTTCCTGCAGGGATCCTGAATCCTGGGAATGGGCTCCAGGCTGACCCTGCTGCTGGAGTGCTGAGGCCCTTTTGGAAATCAGGCTCCTCAAGTGCTTCAGGAAAGGTCATGAGCTGCTCTAAGAGCTCATTACCAGAACCAGCTCCCGGGAAACCCAGCCTTGGGCTCCTTGGAAAAACTGATTCCCAGGTCATGGCCGAGAGGGACTTGAATTCATTACCATGGATTTAGGAAATGCAGATGAAGAGGAGCTCGGGCAGGACAGAGGCACCTCACTACAGGCAACCTCTCATTAAAGGGTTCAACTTACTCTTCCCAGGGTCAGGTCAGCACTTCACTGCCCCTCAGAGGACTTTGTCCTGGGAAAATCCCAATCCCAGCCACGGCTCTTGGGGTGGCTGTTGAGCACATGGGTGACATCAGACCCAGAGAAGCACCTGCTGATCCCAGGATGGGACATGTCACCAGGGAGCTGGTGACCTTAAAGGTGGAGTTCAGTAACCAAAAAGGTCCTTTTTGGCATGAAAAATGTACATCTCAACCCAAAAGTCTTTGGTTGGGGATTCACGTCTCCAAATGCAGGACGGAGCCACGTGGAATTTCAGAGATCCAGGAGAGATGGGAGAGGGTCTTCCCAACACACGGCCATCCCCTGAGCAAGCTGAACAGCACCAAATTGTTCTTAGAAGGCCTTAAACCAGCAGCTGAAAAATCCAACGGGATCGTTTCCTCCTGGACATATTTGGGAACGTATTTATTTTATATCTCAGGAAAAAAAAAGAAATTCCAGGATGTAAGTGAGAAGCCAAGAAAGAAAAAAAAAAAAAAAAAAAGAGGGGAGGGGGGAAGAAAGAAAACAAATTTGAACTGGGCCTGTTTTACGTGCAGTATTAAATCTCCAGCACACAATGAATCATGCAGTCCTCGGCCTAACAAGGAGGACTCCAGAAAGTCTGTAGGATGAAGGAGTCACTGGAGACCCTAAGAAATATGACAAGCTTGGTCCAAAGTGCACAAAAGGTTTTTTTAGTAAAGGAGAAAGAAAAGGAAAAAAAAAAAAATCTCTGAAATTACAGCCCTACAACAGCTTCATTTGTATAATCCCTCTCAGGGCCAGGAGCTATTTTGCAGCACTCAGAGAGCCCAGAAAGGGATGGCAGAACCCAGCCGAAGGAATATGGATGTGAACGTTTGTCCCGCACCCAGCACGTGTGTTTGTGGTGGGACAGGGCTCGGGCAGGGGAGGCTCAGGCCAGGAGGAGCCTACAAATCCCAGAGAACCAGGCCTGGAGTCACCAAACCTGTTCCCTCGCCCGGGGCGCGCCGGTGTTTACACGGCCAGACGTGTCTGGGTGCTCCAACACATCCTTCACCCCGCTGGTGCCACTTCCCCAGCCACTGGAGATCTTTCCAAACTTCCAACCCGAATCTGCACCTTTGGATTCCTCTCCCTCAGTCAAGTCCCCCTCAGGAAGACTGGTGCCTCTTCCCACTCCTTGTTTCTGTCGATGATGCTCCCTTTCCCTTCATTCATCCTGCTCCAGGCTCCCCATTCCTCCTCTCTTCTGTGAAATTCCAGGAATAGCCACTGAACCTCTCAGGTCTGACCTTGCAGCCTCCAGCCCTGACTTCCTGGCTTGGGGCAGGACAGCACAGGACCGGAAAACCCTTGGGAAAGCCTCCAGCCTCCTGAAGCTCTGGCACAGCCTCCCCCTCCTCTTCCCATGCTCAGGATGTCCTTACCCCTGAGCTGGCCAAGGCAGGAGCCACATTCCCCTCTCTAGGGCTGGAGATCCCGATGGATGGGGCTGAAGGAAGATCCGTGGTGGTTCTGAGGTTGATTTGGGTCTGGAGAGGGGGTGCAGAGCCAAAAGCTCTCTGGGATTTGAGGTGTCCGGGAGCTCTGGCAGCGATTCCGAGTGGGTCCTGAGACAGAGCTGCTCCAGCACTTCCAAAGCCCATGGAAACCAGCACAGGGAACCAGCCACGGGCACAGCAGAGACTCAAGCCCCCTGACCGTGGTCCCACCAAGGCTCCCCACCATCCTTCAGTGGCATTGCTTCATCTGCTGCTTGAAATCAGCCCCTCCTGCCCCGGGGCACAGCAGCACTTCCCTTCCCCTCTGCTCTCCGGAGTGAAACCTCGGGATCTGCAACAGCCCAGGCAGCTGTGAATCCTGGGAAGAGCAATCCCTCCTGCCCGGGGCTGTGTGTGTGCCAGGGGCTCCTTTCCCTGTGTGCCCAGACAAGGAGCAGCCCAGCTCCAGGGGTTTGACTGGCCAGGGGAGCCCCAAACCCTGCGGTCCGGGGAATGTCACACCCTGCCCGGTCCCCGTGCTCCAGCTGGGGCCCTCATCTTTGTGCCACGGGGAATGCACGAGGCAGCAAAGAGCAGGACAGGGGGAGGAGGCTCTGCCCTTTCCTTGGGTAGAAGAAAGGGCTGAAGGAAGGAAAAGACGGATCTGTCACTCGGCTCAGCCCGGCCGCCGCTGGGGCACTGCCCGGGCAGGGGAACCCTCTGTGGCTCTGCTCCATCAGCACCAGCCCAGGCCCTTCTTGGGAGCTCCTTGGAGCGACTTTGATGCAGGAGGGATGCACTGAAAAACCGGGGAGGGGCAGAAAGCTCAGCCCTGGGCAAGCACAAGCACAGCAAACTCGTTCCTTGGCCTTTCATCTGCTTAATAACACGCTTTCTGTGGCATCTAGAGAAACCTGGGAATGGCAAAGAGCATGAGCTTGTCTAGAGCAGGAATCCACCTTCTCCGTGTATTCCTGGCTGTGATGGAGCACAGGGAGCTCCTGTGGGGACAGTTACCCAGCCAGGGAGCATCTGCTGTGCTACCAACAGCATTCACATTATTTAAGCTCTCCGGGCTTGATTAGGTGGGGAATGGGAAGAATTCTTGCTCTGATAACACCCAAAGGGCTCAGATCCAGGAAACCCCCAAAAAAAGAAACTCCAAAGCACAGGAAAGCACCAAGAGGAGTCCCAGTGTCCATCTGTGGTCATCTCTGCATCCTTGGAGTGCGAGGCACAGCCCAGCGCATCGGAGATGTGGCAGATCCTGGAATGTGGGGACAAACGGTTCTCCAAGCCAAGCCCAGATGTCCCTGTATCCTCCCCTCCGGATCAGAAGGAAGCCACGAGATGTTGCAGGAGGGCAGCGAGAGCCACCAACCCTCGGCCGGGTGGAAGGCGCAGCCTCAGAGGTGGCCCCGGCCGGGACCCGGCTGCTCCCGGGAGCTGCCCGGAGATTCCCCGGGCCAAGGCTGACCTCCACAGGCCGCCGGGATCATAACAGCCCTGCCTCCTCCTCGGCACCGGCAGCACCTGGAAAACATTCCCAAACCGTGGCAGCAGAAACAGGGCCTTTCCCCCACCGAACTGTCCCGGTGCCGCCAGCGCTGGGGACACTGTGCGATCCGGGAATTCCTGCCTCGTGTCCCAGGAAGGGTGGCTCCATAGGGAGCTCAGGACACAAGAGATCCTGGGCTTGTTTCTTCTCTCCGTCTTCCTGATACATCCAGGACTTCTTGCTGTGAATCTCCCCTACTGCTGCCTTCCCTGGTTCTGGAAATTAAGAGGTTCTAAGAGACACGGCTGCTGCAGAAAGGGAAGGTCCAACAGGGATCTCCAGAACCTTGAGCAGCCCCTTGCACGCAGAAGATAAAACCTCCAGGCGGGGAACAGATCCAGAGATCCTGGTTCCCCCAAATCCACATCACAGGCAAGGACTGCTTACACCTCTGCACTAACTGGGAAGGGTTATCCTATATCCCAATAATCAATAAGGCAGCAAACACTGAGGATTTGGGGTTCAGCTCAAAAAGAGGGAAAGATCCCACTGGTGCAGCTGATACTGAGGCTTCATTTCCAAGAAAGTCTGGTGAGAAAAGAGAACGCCCTGACAGAGCCAAATCATCCCTGGAGGGCAGTGGCAGCTCTGGAGCCTCTGCCTGGTTGAGGTTTCCAGCACCAGCTGCTGATCTGAATTCCTAGACACAGCCTCTGCCTCCTCAAAGGCTGGGGTTTGTCTGGGTGTCAGCGCCAGATTCCAGAGCTGCCGGGGGTTCCGCTCTGCCCCCGGCTCCCCCCGGCACGGCGTGGGACGGGAAGGGGAGAGCCTGGCCCCGGGGAGCGGGGGGGACGTTCCCCAGGGAAGGGCAGCTGGGGCTGGTGCTGCTGGTGGGACTTCAGAGCAAGGGAATCCAAAGGAGGGTGAGTTTTAATGCCTGGGGGACAGGGAGCAGAGCAAAGCCAAGGACACTGAAGTGGTTTGTGGGTCTTAGACATTTATTTAAGGACGTTGGCCCGAGGTGAGAGGAGCTGTCCCGTGTCCCTCACCCCACACCCTCTGCCCAAGCCTTGGGGTCCTGCTGAGCCCTCTGTTCCAGCACTGGGAACACAGCTCCAGGTGCCCCCAGAGCTGCCCAGCCAGAGCTGTCCCACCAACATGGCAACAACCACCCCCCCTTGGAGAACTGCGTCCACAGCACGTCCAGCATTCCAGGGGCAGGTTCTCTCTCTCCCAGTGCGGGAACGAGCAATGCCAGTGGGAAGACAGAGCCCCTGGCGTGGAGCCTCAAGACCTCCTGTGACTGTTGTGCCACCATCCCTCTGCTGTGGGTCACTCTTGCCCCACTGACCCATCGCTTCTTCCTGCTGCCACAAAGGGGAGAATTGCTGGGCTGGTGCTGCGAAGGCACAGGGAAAAGGCTCCCATGGGAAGCTGAGGAAGGCTCCTGGCAGACAGTTTGATGGGCAGGCTCGTTCTGCAGAGCCAGTGTTTACTCCAAAGTGAACTCTGTACAGAAATGCACCCCAGGCTGGGCCCAGATCAGCATCACGGCAAGGGAGTAAATAAAATCAGGAGTCCAGCACCGATTCCAGTTTGCCCACAAACAACATTCCCATTCACTCAAGGGAACATTCCCAGGAATTGCTCCCATTTGCTGTCTGGCAGTTCAGGCTGTTTTCCCCCTCTGTTGAACCAACACTCCTCATAAAGCCGGGAGCCTTTCGGCTGCTCTCGGAGCGTAAAGATCCAAAGATCCCTCGCCTTTCATCCCCTGTGCCAGCCAGCCAGCATGGCCAAAGCTGGAATCCTGGGGGACTGGGACTGCTGGATTCCCCCCTGGCCTTTCTGCACAGGGGGCTCTGCTGAAATGGGGGTGTTTGTAAGCTCAGCTCCCACAGGCAGGATAAAATCAGTCCTTGGCAGCAGCGTAACCGCAGCAGGACAGCGCTGCAGAGGGGTCGTTTCCCCCACGCAGCACCCAAAATGCAGCTTTGCCCCTCGGGTCGGGGCTGGGGATCTGTGCCCCGTGCTGAGGGACTGCACCCAGAGGCAGCTCCTGCATCCAGCAGCCAGAAAGCCCGGGGGACCCCCAACGACGCCGTGGAGCTCAGCTATTCCCGGGAACCAGTCCCGGCTTGCCTGGGATTCAAGGCCTTCTCTTATCTTCTGCGGCAGCTCGGGCTCGTTGGGAAATCTCCCCCCTGGAGATGTTAGCAGCCAGGATTTATGGCTTCTGTAGTTTCCCTTTCATGGCTCCAGCTGGGGAAACGCTGGCGAGGGATGAAAGGTGCTGGGACGGGAGGGATGTCAGGAGAACACTTCAAAGGCTCCCGAGACACTGAGTCGCGTTAGGATACTCGGGATCCTTCTCTCACGGCCATCCAGAGCTTCCAGCAGCCTCTCCCTCCTTAAGCACAGACTTAAAACCATTTGGACCCAGAGTCAGGCACCTGCAGCTCAGCTCTGGAGCAGGATCTGCCCTCGGGAGCCCCCAGCAAGCTGCTCATCACCTCCAGCACTGACACAGGAGCAGCTTCCTCATGACCCCAGCCTTCCCCAAATCCCCCGCTCCCGGAGAAAATGAAATGCCAATTGACTCAGACCAGGGCAGAAGTTCCATGGGAAAGCTGAGCAAGTTTTGCTCTTAAGGAAAGGCCATGAGGGAAGTGTGGGCTGGAGTGGAAGGCCAGAAGAAGCCTCAGAAGGGATTTTGGACACTGATCCCTCTGGATCATGTTGCCCCTCAGGCAAATCACGCTGTGAGGACCTTTGTTCATGTGCATCTTTCACTGCCCACTGGTACAAAAGGATCTCAGACTCGCCGAGCTGGTCTGTCCCACTCTGGTGCCTGGAGGGACCCCGGGACAATCTCCATCCTGTGAGCTGCCTGCGAGTGTGCAAAGTTTCCCTCCCCAAGGAATCCGACAGGGAAGAATTCACCCAAAGGTCAGAGCAGCATTATTCCACACTCCTCCTTGGGTGCTGCATAGCTGACTCTGGCTCAAAGGCCACAAAAGGCTTGGAAATTAAAGCCCCATGGAGAAATCTCACCCTGAACACTTCAAACCCACCAAGCCTGTGCACAAAGCCTGCACTAAATGTTCCTGGGCTGTTGTGGATCTGATTCCTGGGTGAGTGGGTGCAGCAAGATGAAGAGCCAACCACTGCCTTAAAAAACAACCAAACACAGACTGCAGGAACTCCCAGTCCCTAGAAGAGAGATTGCCTGAGGAAATTAAAACCCAGAAGTAGCTGAAGCAGCACATGCCTGCCCACACCTCGAGCAGGAGCTGAAAGAGCTCCCAGCATTTTCCTACCCTCTGTCCTTGCATGGGCCATCCTGGCTCCTGAGCCCCAGGTGGTGGCACCTGGCAGCCACCCAGCAGCTCCAGCTGTCCAGGTGCCCTGAGTGACAGAAAGAACAGCACAAGCTCCACTATCCAGCTGTGTTTCAGAGGAGCCCATGGATACGGATCAACCCACCCAGGTGAGATGGAAAAACTCAGCTAAAGCCACAGAACAGGCTGAACACTCTCACAGCTCTGTGACCCTGATGGAGCTTCATTCCCAGTAGCCAGAAAAGCTGATAAACTGGAGTCACTGTGACCTGCACTGTGAATAAAAGCCAATTTCCTCAGGGCACGTGTCCTTGTCCTCAACCACCCTCCAGGGCAGCGACCTCAGCTCCCCTCTGCACCCTGGAGCCTCCTGGCACGAGGAGCAGCAGTGCTGTGACTTGTCTGGAGCCACACGTGAGAGTTCAGGCCAGAGCGGGTTCATCAGCCGAGCTCTGCCCTCCAAAGGGTCTTCACTCAGGTCTCAGAGGCAGATGATTGTCCATGATACTTTAATTTTCCTTGTCGGTAGCTACAAATGGAAAATACTACCAAAATCTTCCAAAGGGAATGATTACTTTTGAGTTTTTGAAATGACATTAATTGAATTGAAAAGAAAAATATCAAGGAAAGGGAATAGTTCACCCTACCTTTTCACTTCAAATGGAAACCTGCCTGACACAGATGAGAAATGAACTCCTGGCCTCTGAAGTCAGCTCCAGGGTATTGTCCAGATCATCCTGCTCCTCGTTAGGCTCTTCCCAACGAGAACTTCACCCCAAAAACACCCTCCAACAACTGTGCAGGTACAGGGCAGTAGCTCAGTGTGGCTGTTCACAGGGCCCAGCTCTTCTGCTTTGTGCTTAAAGGCAGCAAAGCCTCCAAAGCAGCTCAAAGCCTCGGGCAGGAAATGGTTCAGGAAGACAAACGGGGTCTTTGCCTTTTTCCTGGCATCCCACAACAGCAGCAGGAGCATCCAGGAGCTGGAGTTCTCCTGGGAGAGCTGTGTGCACACAGCAGGACATGCAGGGAGCAGCTGGGAGAAGCTGTTTGGAGCTCCTGGGCTCCCTGCAGGAGGCTGGAGCTGCTCTGCATCAGAAACACATCTGGATAAAGGCAGCAGCAAAGTGAAGGAACCGAGGGGGAAACAGGAGGAGGAGCTGTCGAGGGTGGAAGGTCCTTGGTGGTGGGAATGGGGAGGCAGGACTGACCAGTGCCCATGCTGGGCAGGACTCTGACCCACACCGGTTCATGTCACTGTGCAAACCTGACAGAAGGAAGAAAACTGCAAATACCATCTGTCTGCTCCTGCTCCCACCCCAAACACCAGCTCCTTATAAGACACTGAGCAATCCCACTGCCGGGACCCAGGGTCCCATCTTCCCAGTGGGAAGGCCTGGAAGAGGAGGCTTGGGATGAACATCAGATCAAAGCAGCCCCTGAGCTCCCTCCTGGCACCCCCAAACCCTGCTGGCTGCAGTGTCTGACTGCTCCCAGCCAGCGCTGGGAATCCCACAGCACCCAGAGCTCAGCCCTGGCAGTGATTTCTCCTCTCCCCCACATTCCCCCAGCGCGTGGACGGGGCAGGCTCATTTAACCAGGCTCATTAAGAGCAGCAGTATCACTTTAATCACACTCTTTAAAATAAGAACTCCGTGTGCAAACTGACAAAGTCATTCCCTGGGCCCTGCCAAGCCCTTTGCCGTAGGCAAAGGAGCTGAGACGTCCCTTAGCATCAGTTTTGTTTGTTTATTTATAAAGTTCACATGTTTGATCTTTGTTTAGCAACTGTTTTCATCTCCCTGTCCAGTGGTAAGAACACAGCAGTTCTTCTCTTGAGTCAAAAGAATCATGAGTTCTCTTTTTGCAGCTCTGGAAACCATCCAGCATCAGCTTGGAGAGCTCATCCCAAACGTAGCCAGGCTGAGTGCAGGAGGCTGTGCAGGGAGAAGGGCTGCTCACCTCCACTGCTCACCTCTCTGTTACAAGCCAGGCCCTGGATGTCACCTGAAATTAAAGCTTTTCAGAAATTACCTCGTGACTAATTCACCTCCCCCCTTATGGCTGGTTTTAAATGCTGCCATCACGACCCCAGCTTGCTCAGTCACAGCTTTTGGCAGCCTTGGAAAAATACTAACCCGGATTAAAACACTTTGTTAATGCCAAAGCTGCTGCATTGTCTTTGCTGGGAGGTTGAACTGCTTCCAGTCTCACTCCTCTGCCTACAGAGCTCAGGGGACCCCACAAACCCAAGCACCTGGGGGTGAATCATTCACCAGAGCCAGGGAATCTTGCTCTTGGTAGAGTGAATTCAGTGAAACAACAGCCTCGAGCAGCAGTTCCTAAACTTTTGTGATTAAAAAGTCACTCAACTCCTCATGAACCACTTACCCTGTTAAACATCACCCCCTGATCAAGGTAAGTCCATCAAACGCTCTCCTCGGCCTGCTGTGATCCATTGAGGAGAATTTGGGAACCATTAGAGTTAAACATATTCTTGATTAATTCCCCACATCCACCCATTTCTCCTGGGTATTTTCAGAAACAGCAAAAACATTCAGCTCATCCTCAGCTTTCACTGTCCAAGAGCCCTCAGGCAACCACGTTGAACAGGTTCCTTTTCCATCCCACTGAATACAAAGGTTTGTCCAGGTTTCTTCTCCCTTTCACAAAAATCTCCACTACCCTCTAACAAATTATTTTATTCTTACCAGGAAGTGCATCTCAGAGACACTTCAGGGTCTCCTCAGCCTTTTAGCTACTGCATTTTGCTGCTGTTTGTAAGAAAAATGAGTGGAGGGAACAATTAGAAAATTGTTCGTGGAATTTCCACAGCACAATTAACACAACTTTGGGCAAATTGTGTGTTTGAGCCTCTTTGCAATTGGATCTTTGGAAGGAGAGAGTTCTCAGGGCTGCTCTCACCTCTTACCCCAGCTCAGGTGGTCCAGGCCCTGAACCACTGGACTTCATTACAAATCTCCAGACCAGTTTTCCTTGGGAATGTGGCAACACGTTTGGAGAGGTGAGCAGAGCTATGACACCTGGATTCCAGCCAAGATCAGGATTATCTGGATCAGTGCTGTCCCATAGTGGCCAGGAACAAGCAGGGAATGTTCAGCCTCAGCAGCTGCCCTCCAGCTCTCCAAGTCTTCCCACTGCTCCCAGTCAGCAGCTACACAGAACTGTTTGGCACTGGGCTCCACAGCTTTCTCTGGAGCCAGAATCCAGCTGGTTTCTTGCTGGGGTGTCCAGGAGGAACCCGAGTCACCTGGGATGTGATAAAAACAAAATCTGGCAAAAATAGAGAGCTCATTAGCCAGGCAAAAGTGCAAATCATGATTGTACACAAGACTTATCCCATTGCCCTGCTGGGACCAGCATCATCCCAGCTCAGCTCTGTTCCCTGTCAGTGTTCCACACATGGAGAGGCTCCTGCATTCCTCTCTCACGGATTTATATGACCAAAGACTGCAAATCTTACTGCAAAACCACCTCAGACCTCAAACCCCAATCAGTAAAAAATCATGGGATCATGGTTTGGGCTGAAAGGACTTAAAGATCACCCAGCCCCAGCCCCCTGCCATGTACAGGGACACAGAGGAATACGAAGTATTAAATCCTACCAAAGCTTGAATTCTGGATTTGCTGCTGCTTCCTGCACAAGCTCAAACTCAGGTGATGGCATCCCAGATTACAGGCTCCAGGAATGTCTTCAGGATTCCACAAATTTCCTTTCAAAAACAAAAATCAGAGCCCAGCTACACCCCAAACACTCACCAGGCAGACAAGAGATGGATGTGATAAGGCTTAGGAAGTTTGGGAGAAAACTTCCACTGGGGGCTGGTGGTCCCTGCTCTGCAGAGCCAGGGCCTAATTGGCATCCTCAGATTAAACCCAAGGGTGGGAGGGCTTTGCTGTGGTGGTTGAGACGTACTTGAAAGCAAAAGACAGTAAAGAAACACATCTGAAACTCAGAACAAAGCACTGAGATCCAGGAATTCTGTAGCTGGGATCAATTCAACCTCAACGCCTGAAACGGGCACTTAGGGCATTGTCTGGGTAGGAACACATTGAACAAAACCTGAGAAATTTTTTTGATGTGTTTATAATCAAACCTCCCAGTTCAATTCTGAAAACCTGTATTCCATAGAAAAACAAGCTACTAAAATTTGGTCTTAAGGGTTTCCACTTAAAATCTGAAAAAAACCCTCACTTCTCCTAAAGAAATTGTGGAAAGTCATTATTTCTCAACTTGTTCTGAATTTTAAGGAAGTTCTTAACTTTCAGAGGCACCACAGCTGATTATAATGTTAGAAATAACACCTATTTTGCTTTAAATCCCATCACCACTGAAAAAACCTAAACTGAAGGCCAAAAATGGAGAATATAATTAGTACAAAGTCATGTTGTGTAGTTCAGCACACCCCACTGCAGTCCTGGATTACACATGAAACCTTCAGAAATAAGAGAAAGATCTGCTTGGTAGTGAAAATATAATTTTATTTAACAATAGCTGCCAGCAGTATACTGGTATATCTGTAAAAGATGTTCCAGAAAGTGAAAGACAAAAGCAAACTACAACAAATTGTATCAACTCTTCAAGTATTTCTGCAAACAACAATCCAATTCTTGATGTCCTGTCTCAGGAGCCTCCATATCCTAATCCTGCTCCCACCCCCTCCAGAAACAAAATATCAGAGTTGGGGGCACTCAGGTTCTGAGGCAGATGGAGTATTTTTCACTTGGGATAAAGCCTTCTCCTGAAAAATATTCATGGGATGTGTTCAGATGGTTGTGAGTGGCAAAAGGAGCACAACAAAGCTGGCTGCACTTCACCACGTTTTGTTCTGCACTGAGATAGGCATCAGTGGGTTTGGCTCCAGCAGCTTCAATTTATTCCTGTCTGAGCTCCTTTGATACCAAATGCTAATTTGCTGCTTTAGCATAAAATTTTGATTACATCTCTCTTCTTATCATGGAGCTGCACGCAGCTCTCAATCAGTTTGGACATGCCCAGTGTGGAAAAAACAGCAATTTTATGGGAAAATGCAAACCTAAAAGCTGTCACTGTCCTGGGACATCCAGGGAAGAGATGGATAGGGAAGCTGTGGAGTGGATGGAATTGTTCCAGAAGTTCAGACGCCTCATGTTCAACAGGCAGCTCTTCCACAGAAGGCAGCTCTTCAAGAAGGAAAGCTTTGTTAAGGGCAAAAATAATAGCAATGCATATAGGATAATCTGTTCTCCCACACAGAAACAGGGGGCAGATGATGGATTTTCCCTTTCTGTTCAGGAAATACTCAAGTCACCTGTCTGAATGCGAATTTAAGCATATTTCAGCTTGAGAATAAAGTAAGTTATTCAGCATGCTAATACATGCAACCAACTTGCAAACTGGAATGCCTACTTGAAAGGGGAACTGCTGTTTTTCAACTGGAGAAGGGGCTAGGAGCAGCATTTTAAATTTAAACAGGGGGTAGATTAATTGCTGTTTGATGAAATTAAAAATGCATTTAAAGATCAGATTGTAAACAAGTTGACAGAAGTCAAGAATTTACATAGTTATGAAAGGGCTTTTTTTAATTAATGCGGAGCTGGTGATCGGGGCCAGATGAAAGGGCTCTGCCCACACCAGACGCTGCCTTTCCCCACTGCTCCGGAGGGATCTCCTACGGAGCCGGGAGCTCCTCTCCAGGACATTCCTGCTCTCTCCCCAAGCCGGCAGAGGCTGGGCAGCTCCCGCCACAACAAAACCGTGCAGCAGGAAGCCTGAAAG
Organism: Ptilonorhynchus violaceus; assembly: GCA_013397565.1. Lineage (NCBI taxonomy): Eukaryota > Metazoa > Chordata > Aves > Passeriformes > Ptilonorhynchidae > Ptilonorhynchus > Ptilonorhynchus violaceus. The sequence continues at coordinate 954,705 of VZRJ01008172.1, read as the reverse complement.
ACACCCGGGACGGTTACCGGTGCCAAGCCGGTGCTCCTTGGAATTCCACCTCCGAGGGAAAGGCTCCGCTGCGCTGAGATAAGAAACGCTCTGGTCACAGACAGCTTGAACTTTGTTTACAAGCTCTCAGACACAATTAAAACACTGACAATCAGCTACGATGGTTTGGAGGTTGCCTGAAAAGCAGAGGGAATGGATGATCTCCAAAAGGACTCTGGAGCTGGGGTTTGTTTGCAGCAGCTGCACCCCAGGAACTGCCAGGACGCGGGAGATGCCCGGTGCACCCAGAGCTGTGCCCTGCGCTCCGCACTCCGGGGAGAACTCACTCGGAAAAGGAGCAAGGCCTGACTCCTACAACCCCACCAATACAACTTCCAAGGGCCGTCCTGATCTATCTTTTAAAGAAGACCTATAAACTCAACGAGGATATGCCCACAATCACGTTGCTTCCTACAGTTCTGTGAACTACACGATGGCAAAGAGCACCAAACCAAAGAGGGTCGGGTTTGGGGTTTTTTGTACCCTATGTGTCATTAAAAATGCTGTTACCTAAATTAAAAAAATCATTCATTTTTCTAGATGTCACGTTGTAGCAGAGACTGAAGCCCTACAGAGGATTATTATGGCTGAGAAACTTTATTCAGGAGGAGAACGTGACATTAGAATACAGTAATTATTAAAAGGCTACAGTTTAAGGTTTTCCTAACCAGGTCACTCTCCAGGATTTTCTCTCTGTGCCTAAACATTCCTGTAATAAATCAGAACAGGGATTAAGTGTATCTAATAGAGTTGCCTTTGAAAGAGATGTAAGAGGATTGCTAACTGCCTTTCTATTGGAATTCTAGCTCTAGGAAGGCAAGACAAGGCACCACAAGCCGGGTATACAAATATGGATCTGGTTCTCTACCTCTTCTATGTCAAACTAACTCCATGGGTATATAAAGTAGCAAAAGCAGGATGCTTAGAAAAGTCAGGCTGGTTTTCAGAAAGCCAGTGCTTACCAAAAAAAAAAAAAAAAATTAGTGTATAAAAGTGTTTATGTGAGCATTTCCACGTTATTGCAGAATGTTAAATATTCCAAGAACAACCTAGCAGGAATAGCACTTTCCAGCTTCTAAAATCAGTTAAATATAAAAGTATCTTTACAAAAAAATAGGCAATATAAGTCTAGCATTCTTTGGAGTTGTTTATGATGGTCTTTTAAAAATAACCTACCAGTTTATTTCGTGCATCAAAATCATTAATTTTAAACAAGAAAACTATTCCCTGGTTTAGAAATATTTGAAAATTGCTTTTAAAAAAATTGTAGTGCTATTCCTCAGTGTTGCTGTAAAAAGATTATGGATAGTAGTGCAATGATTCTGAGCATGCAAAACTGCAGTCCAGGTGCACAGACAAAGAACTGGGATAAATTGAATGGAAAGGACTGGATTCCACCACCATTTCTTTACAAAATTACCAGATTTCCTATCAGGAAAAAAACCCAAACTATCATTTAAGGCAAATGTTCTCTTTAAAGGTCACTTTAGCTCTCTTCAGGGAAGAAAGGGCATAAAAAAGTTCCCAGGAAGTTCCCATTTCATGGCTCTCAGTCCATTTTGCATCACTAATCATTGCACTGCTATTCACCACCCAGAGTTACCAGCTAGGACACTACAGTTTCCATGGACTTGGTTTATGACAGAAAACAGATTTTTTATAAGTAAAAATCACCAAAAAGACCTATACAAAACAAAGGCTCTTAACTACCAAAAAGAAAGCCACTTGCAATTCTTAAGCTGAATAGAGGGCAGCTTCCAATTCTGACAATTATTTGTTTGCTGCAACTCAAAATTCAGGACAAATGCAGGTGTTTAAATCTCACCAAGCTCTTGAAGACACAATAAACATTAACTCTGAACTTCCAGCTTCCTGCTCCAGCTCTCAAGCCTGGATTCAAACTTCCCTGATGCTGAGGTCATTCAAATCCAAGTTTCACATTGAGTCCATTCTCAACCATCACCGTGACTTCAAATCCAAGAGATTTTCAAAAAATACAACAAAACCAACTAAACATTGCCAAGTATTTTGCAAATGGCTCTTTTGGATAATAAGTTCCCTTCTCTATGTAAATAGGATAGACAAGCAGGTACAGTTCAACGTGTCACAGGTATGACAACGGTGTACAGATCTTCTGGAAAAGCAATAAATTCCAAAATACATAAATATTCCTTGTACCATACAGTGAGACAGGATCCTAAACCAATTCCTGGACAATTCAGGGACCAAATGTTTACAGAGAAAAGCAGCAGGGGCAAGACAACCCTTCACACTGAAGAATCCAGAGTCACCCCAGTGCAACGGGAACACGACTGCATTGACAATATTCAAAGGCTGTGACAGGAGGTAAGGAAAAACAAAGCCTGTAATTAAGTCTGCAAACTTTAGGTAATTACTGTACCTGGTCTATCCACCGTGACTTTGAGTAACTGCAAAAGTTCATGCAAAAAAAAATTGCTATTTGATATGAAAAGAGCAGTCTGTTAGAAGCATTGTTATGGGATATGCAGGGAGTCATCCTTTTGCAAGTGCTGATTACTTGGTGAGTCTCTTGGCTACATCACTGTAAGCTATTTCAATTTCCTTGTCTCCAGGACAGGTGTTGGTGAATTCATCCCTGCTGTAAGCATTTGTCAGGTATCTCCAGATCCCCGTCATCTCCTTGGGAATCTCGAAGTTGCGGTATTTTTTGGCCACCACCTGGAACAAAAGAATTACATGACGAGTTTCTATCCTCTTGTGAAGCTATCCTGCCAATCTGGACACTCAGGGTCACTCCTGAAGTCTCCAGAAGCTGTTCCTGAGGGATCCTCCTGGCCCTGGCTGTTCCTCAGGGATGCTCTTGCCTCTCTCCCTTCGGGGTTGTCCTCACCCAGGGGATCTCTTCTGCAGCCAGGCAGAAACTGAGCCTGTGGCTCCATCTGCAGTACAGAACTGACACAGATCACTGCAGGCAGGGGGAGGAAACCACACCACACTCACAAGGGCACTCCTGTGGTTATCCCAAGCTGCTTCTTCCAAGACTTCCAACTTGGGGGTTTTTTGTCCAGTCCTTTTATTTCCCACTGTGTCATTTACTTTGCTCTGGAGCAGTTTTCTCTACAGCCACTTCAGCCATTACCTGCTCACCTGATCTTCACCTTCCTCCTTCTACCTCGTTCCTGTGAGCTCTGCAACTCCCTGTGACCACAGGGTCAGTGCAAATGGGGTTTGGCTCCTGCCATGGAAATCCTCTGCTGCCCAACCTGCACTGAACCCGACTGCTCAAGCCTCCAAACCCTTTCAATTTACTCAAACCTTGCACAGTTTCACGTGCTAACAGTGTAGTTAAACTTACAAGCAGTTGAAATCAGCTGGGCTCAGCAATGCCACAAACCATAAATATTCTGTCCTGCATTTTCTCTTCCCCCCCCCAGGCTTTACCTTGACAATGTGCAGTTTGGGCAGCAGGTTGCAGTCTGCCAGTGTCATCTCGTTGCCATCCAAGAACTTGCGTGTGGACACTGTGACGTCCTCCAGGCTGTTCTCATCAATCTCGTCAGGGAGAGGAGAGTTCAGGTACTCATCCAGTTTTTGGAGGGTTTTCAAGAGGCCACGTTCTAAGGCTGCACAGGAAGGGATAATTTTAACAACAAAAAGCCACAAATTTCAAAATAAATTATCATTTATAACCTGAGATTGGTAACAGATCTGAAATACAAACCCCACATCCCTGTGCTACCCAGAAATCCCAAAAGGATTTGTAACCCTTGTACAGTCCTTGTGGCAACAGAACTGCTGGAGCTGCCTTTGTGCCCACCAGGAACACTAAAACTGGACCAGAATCCCTTTAAATAGCCCACACATGCAGGTTATTTAAAAGCTCACTAATACAGGAGTTTGCACTAATTTAAAATACTCCAAGGCTGTCCACAAGGGTTTATTTTTGGTTTAAAAAGTGGCTTACGCCAGTTTCTTAAGACTGTGCCTAACTGGCTTAAACTGATTAGAATTAAGCTATGCTAGGGTTTATATACATTTAAACATAATCTGTTTGATGTCACGTGCTCAGCAAACAGCCCTGACCAAACCCAGAGCACCCAGGTTGGTGCTGGAATGCAGCAGGTTATGGAATGCAGCAGCAGGTTTATGGAATGCAGCAGCAGAGGGCAGCACACCCCACAAAATCCCCATTTATTTCCCAACTGTTTACAAATATTTTGCATCTCTCCATTTGAAATGCAGCAGAAAGGAATCCTGATTCCCTGACTTTGGCTTTCCCTCTGAGTGCTTTGAGGACAAAATTGATTTGTACTAAACTACTTAAAGGTCCAGCTGTGAGTTCTTTACCACTTATTGATCTCTCATGTTAAATCTCCCGTTTTCCCTCCACACAGAAAGGTTTTAATCCTTTAAAGTAAGGGACACACACTAAGCTTAGCTCAGAACTCTGGATGGGAGTCCTAGAGAGGTGAAATAAGAGCAGCAGATGCACAGAAATTCAGCCACTGGGGCATGACACAAACTCTGCCCGAAATTTGGTTCTGGATGTTCAAATATTTATCCTTCATTCAAGAGTTTTGAGTGGCTGTTGGGTAGAGAAGATCCAACACCACAAATCATGCACACCCTTCTGAAATTCTGATTGAAGTTCTCTTTCAAAGTGTCAAAATCTTTGTGTCTGCCATTAAATTCAAACAAGATTTAATTTATGAGACTCTCAAGTGTCCACCAACATGCAGCTACATCTGGCAGTGAGACACTTCCCACAAAGCTGCTCTGAAAAGCACGAGGCAATGAAAGCAGGAGTGCACTGCCCCCCAGGTGACCCACCTTCGTTAGCTTCTGGTCTAGAGTTCTTGATAAATGCAGAAAATTTGGCAAATATATCCATTCCAGCAGTGTTTGATTCTGGGTGCTTTGGTGAAAGCTTCAGGTACCTGAAAAGCAGAAAGGAGCAGATCTACAGCACTCTGAGCAGAATGATGCTCATTATCTATTCACTAGCACAAAATTGCCCTTTTAAAAAATATTCTACATAATGTAGATTTACTGATTTATCCATTTTCAGACTTGCTTCTGAAGTATAATTCACACAATTCCATTTAGGATTTTTAAACAAAACACTTTCCAGAAGAACACCAAAGCATATTCCTGCTCTCTGAATCAGACATTTGATTCAAACAGAGTGTCTGAAGCAGCCCAGGGTCACCAGAGCTCCTTAATCCCGTGCTGCCAAGGGGACATCACAGTTCTGGAAGCAACAAAATAGGGGTTTTTTCCATTGAAATTAATATCAGCTGCTCCAGAATACTGTGGACTTCAAATCTTTTAACAAAAACCTGAAGTCTTGCCATGCTGAAGAGACAAACCTGTTCAGTGTGTTAAAGGCAGTGTCTGGATCTGCCTGCCAGCTGAAGAGTAGAAAGCCAAGAGTTTGGAGAAAGTTTGAACACATTAAAACAGATTCTCACTACAGTTTAGGACTAAGTTTTGTATGGCAGATTCATCTTCATTTGCATTATTTGGACACATCATAGAACAGCCTGTGCCTGTCACCGAAAGGAAGAGTTTGACACTGCAGGAAGGATGACAGGGCTATACAAAGGATAAGTTAAAAATAATCTTTAAGAGAAAACAGTTTTTGATATCAAGATGAGGGAGCTGGGGAGAGGGTGTGACAAGCAAGAACTCCAAGCTATTTCCCGTGTCTTATCTGCCGTTTATTGATGCTGAAGAACATCTTAATTAGCCCAGAAATCCCGTGAGAACTGTGCCTATCTGAGGTGACAAATTATCACTCTAACACTTACTTGGGTGGGGCCAAAACATCTTCCAGGAACTCTTCAATCTTATTCACATCTGTTCTCACTTCCCCGTTGTATGTGATGAAGGGTGGGTGAGTGCCTGGAGCCAAGTTTTGGAGGTCTGCTGGTTTTCTGGGGTGAGATGCAAACCAATAAAGAGTAAGCAGGGGACACAATTTCATTGCTACAACCACAAAAGCACTGCTGAGGTTTTCACATCCTCACAGCTTGAAAAAGATATCACCGGTTTTCTTTGTAAAAAGTGAGGTTGCAACTTCACCTTTTAAATACACTTGCTAACAATTAATTTAAAACAGTTAAAACCAATTTCCTCCTACCTCTGGCTGTGTTTATTCTCAAATCGATGCAATGTTGACTAGCAGAGGGATATACATACACACACCACACAAACAGTCTCTCTTTCCCAAGCCCTACAGAACAGTTTATATATAGCATAATCTGTGATAATCCTCCCCCTTCACACAGAGCTGCTCTGGAAATAAGCAACTCTGATACAACACAGTGTATAAACCATTTATTATGTGCCCAGGGAATCTGCTTCTACACAGGCTGACAGATGCTCAAACATCATGTTTAAAATTATGTTGAAGATTCCTCCAGCGAAAAAAAGCTATTTACAAATAAGAGCAGCACACCTGGGAGAGGAATCCCCCACATTAGTACCAGCAGACATGAGAGAAACAGCAAAAAGCTGAAATACTCTCACATTTCTAATTCTTAAGTCACTTTTGGCAATACCTCTCACTGCTCACTCCAGCTCCTTGCTCAGTAATCCTTATCAAGCTAAGCCAGTCTATTTTATAAGGAATTGGCTCCCATCCCCTCTGGTGGTGCCTGGATGCTGCAGTGACGAGGAGCAGCACTGCAGACACTCATTTAGAGTCACCCCCCTGTCCCCCCGAGCCCAAAATGCCCAGGTCACACTTTGAAGCAAAGCTCCCCCCCCCGCCCCATCAGCAGACTCTGAGTGGCACATGGCAGCATGGCTCCGAGTGGTGATGAGCTGGGGATCCATCTCCAGCCACAAACCCAGAGAGCAGCACCCCAAGAGCTGCAGCCAAGCAGCTGCTCCCAGGGCAGTGCCAGCAGAAATGCAATTGCAGAGCTGTTGGCACTCCTGCAGCACTTGCACCTTCCCTGAGGAAGGCACTGACTCCAGCCCAGGGCTGGTTCCTCCCAGCATTTCAGAGTCTGCAATTCCTCACTCCTGCCCCATCCGTGTGACCGAAGCCAACAGGACACACAAGCCAGGAGTCCACAACTGCACAGTTCCACGTCCCTCAGGTGGAGCAGAGCAGCCTGACCACCACCTCCTGCGGCATCAACAAACACGGGCCCCACTGAAAAGTTTGCCAAGGTAAAGCTGCCCCTTTGCTGCTGTTTGAACAAACCCACACCAGAGAGTAACCCTTGAACTGGGATTGTGCCTTGGACGACGTGGTCACATTTTTGAGCCAGCTCCAGGCATCCAGGAACTGGATTTACTGGAAATAGGAACTGCAGTTCAAGAAATCCTCCTGACAACACCAGACAGGGAAACTCAATGAGCAACATCCCCAAACACAGCCCTGGAGGGCAGCATGAGAAAGCAGCGTTTCGGGGAGAGCGCTGACTCTAAACTAAGCACAGTTTACAAGTTTATCTTGTTTACCATTTCTTACAAAATCAACAACCCCTGCCAGAATTTCATGTCCTGCCCACTGCTGACCCTTTCATAGTGCCAGAGTGTGCTTACTTGTAAGACTGAATGAGAAAACTGATTTTCATACTCTAGAATATTCCACACCCCGCTTTAAGCCAGGGGACAGAAGTCTTACTAATACAAGAATTTAACTCTTTTCAACTTTTAAGCTTCCAAGAAGTTATTTCTCACTAATGGTTGCCACCACTCTCTCACTTTTAGGATTTAAAGTCTGTCATTGGTTAATGCTTTAAGGAGCTTAACACTTCATTTAAATACAGCTTTGTAACTCCCAACAATTACAGGAAGTCACCGTGGCTCCCTTCCAATTTTGCATGTTGGCCAGATAAAATTCCTCAAAAGGAATGTTATTTTAAAAACAAACACAGGCAAGACCACCGGATCTGCAGGAATACTATCAAAGGAAAGCTTTAGTTCAGAGAGACTGGTCTAATGAACTAACAAAAGAAAGCTTTCCAAAGAAGCAGAGAGCACCTCAAGGATCCCAGAGCACTTTATTAACCCAGTCAGACCACCTGAATCTTTCAAGAGAAAGAAAGAAGAATTAACATCCCACAACCGAGGCCCAAACATAACCCAGGGTTTGACTTCCAGTTTGCTGCTCTTGCCAGGAGATTATAAACAAGCCCTGGTTTACCACAGGCTGAGCCACAGCCTTTGGAGCACAAGTACACAGGAATAGCCTTAAAAGGCTGAGAGTACAAATTCCCTTAACAGTCAAGCAAGAAGGCAATTAATGTAACAGGGAAGTTTTATTTCAGAGATAAAGCTGGAGAGCTTAAAAAACAAACCAAACCCAAGCAAAAAAACCCTTCTATAACCACTCCAAATAATTCCAGGCTTGTACCTGCCCCAAAGTTCAGCAGGGGCTTTGGAGGCAGGGCCACATCATTAAGTATGTGGCCATCACTGCCTCCAGAGTTAAGGTATAAACACCTCACGGCTTTGCCACAAAGCAGAACAGCAATTAGCATAACAATTATCTCTTGTAGAGCAGACAAAATCCAGCCCCCAAATGTAATACATTTATAAATTAAAGATGTACTGCAGTGAGTATCTGAGCAACGGGGGGGAAAGTCAGCAATAAAACCTTTGCGCCCAGTACTTCACACTGCTCAAGTGGGATTCACCTCTGGGCGGTCTTTAATATTTCATTTTAACATTCAATATCGTTATTTGAGCGTTGTCTGTCAGCAGGACAGCAAGAACACAAAATGAAGATGTTTCCAAGGGGATCTCAGAGCCCAGCTGAAGGCAAGCTGGCCCCGAGCGTCGTTCCAAGCCCAACAAGCGGTTCGTGCCCGGCAGCTCCGCTCCGGCCTCCGCAGCAAGGCCGAGCTCCGAGCGCCGCTGCCCGGCAGGGATGAATGAAGCCTCTGTGTGCCCCACGAGGGGAGGAAATGCCCGATTCCCTGCAGAGGGTGGGACAGCCCTCCTCGCTTGCCTGTGAGCGTGTTTTTGTGTGCTGAGAGCAGAACTGAACTGCAAAATGTGCTTTTGTTAGCACAGTGTGGTGTCCAACGCGATTATGGAGGGGAAGAACGCACGGCGCAGTCGGGCAAAGCAGGCTCCGTTTGTCCCGGGTCCCAAGTCCTCACTCGTGAACTTTTGTACCCAACCCTGACCTTTTAAGCCTCACAAACAGCCAGAACTGGCCCTGCTGTTGTGCAGCAATGACGTTATGAGGCAAAGGCGAGTAAAGCCTTTCTCTTTTTTTGGCCAACAAAACAAATTCAGTTGCTTAAAGCAATTACTGCTCTGCTCTTCAGGTTTGTGTCTAACAGGAACAAAGAGCAGAGAAGATAATTGGCTCGAATAATGTGCTGGTGAAAGCAGTTTCTTGTGACAATCTTAAGGCACCACCTAACATCTATTATCATTCTGGTAGGGATAACAAGGGAAAACAACCCCATCTGATATGAAACATTTCCTATTAAGCACTTAGCTGGATGTGATGTTCTGCAAGCTGCACTGCTCTGCAACTGGGTATTGATCAGTCCAGAAAGTTGAAGTTGTATTTATGAAGATTTAAATAAAGTCTAAAAGGAATTAAGTTTGTATCAATATCTATTTAAACCTGGATTAGCTTCAGTGGTCCTTTGTTTCCTTTCCCAGAGAATCCCTTCAAGGTGGTTTATTTGACCTATTCCCCTGCAGTTCTTTAATTTTGCACTTATTTTGTGTTTTCCCCTCCTCAACAGAAAAAAAACCCTGAAAGAAAGCTTTCCTTGTGTAAGGAAGGTCAACTTTAAACATCTGCAACCAATTTATATGCTAAAAGTTAGTCTTACATCCCATTCCCTCCATCCAATTAACTCCAAGTTGCCAAGCGGACACAAAATAAAGTCAATTCATCAGGTATATTTGGCATTTTAATGATACCTAAACTGGTTCAGCAGTAAAAATGCTTCCAAGCCTAAAATATCTCTTTTCACGTTCTCCTCATCCCCCCCACCACCCCAATAACTGCAATAATAACAAATCCATCATTAAAGGTAAAGGAAATCCAAAACTACCACCAGTCCACAAGCACCAGTTCTGCTCCTGAGGTTCCCACAAACCACAGGCAGGGCTCGATGGAAGGTGTGACACATTTGGTTTATGGGGATGGCAGCAACAATATTTGTAGGGAAATCCCACATTGGCCAGAAAAGCTCCTTGAGCAGCTCCAAATGCACCCAGGGCTGACAAAAGCTGCTTTCTCCCCTCCTGCCTCAGCCTCACCACAGATGGAAGTCTTTAACAGCCCTTGCCAGCACTGAAGCAGCAACTTTAGTGATTTTTAAAACCCAAACAAGTCACCTCCCTCAGAAAAATCACAAGAGGTTAAGTCCAGCAGGGTGTTTTGTTCTTTATATGTTGGATTCCGTGGAGAACACTGTATTTCTGTTGGCTTTATTCCTGAAAATCAGGTTTGGAGGCAGTGGCAGCCTCCCCTCTCTCCAGAGCTGTGACCAACGGAGTTTTACATCAGTGCTGGGAAAACATGACTTCACACCAAAAACAAACACCAGGCCCCTGCTGAATTCAGCATTACCACTTTTATAAAAAAAGAACACCCAGTTTAAGGAAATGGAGACTCCTGAATTCACTTCCCACCTTTCTAAGCCACTCATTTCAAAGAGGGAGAAGTTGCAGTTTAGGTGACAGCACCATGACTTATCTGGCTGATGCTGAGCAAAGGCAGAATATCCTACATTTTATTCCTACCCATTTCACTTGGATTTACCTCATGGACAGGTATTTTCATGATTATTGCATAATAACAAAAATTATCTTAAAAACTCTAAGAAAATGAGCAGGCTGCACATTATTTGTGACAATTATCCAATAATCATTGGAGATTTGACCAGAGGGTGGTTGATGAAAAATATCCATTTATCTGTCCCCACTGAGGGGATCTTGATGTGAAATCAGCAAAGGAAGATTCAATATTCAGTTATAAAAGACTTTGTGTCAGCTGTGAGTTTTACAGAAGAGTCAAGAGAATTTACCAGATCCACTCTCTTTGGTTCCAGACACTTATCAATAACCATCAATGAATGCACATTTACCTCCAGGCTGCCTCAGTATTTATGAAGACAGATTTTAATTTCAGAAAATCAGCCCTGTAATCCATAAAAGCCCTGGACAAAGCTTTGTTACACCAGTGTACTGAACTCCTGCTTGTCCAATAAATCAAGTGTTTCTTACCTCTTCAGGTCCACTGTTGTGACACTGAACACCACTCCCTTCAGCCACAGAATCATGAAGAGCCTCTGGGAGAAGGGACAGTTTCCTATGCTCTCACCATCGCTGCCAGCCTGCAGGAGAGAACACAGCATGAACCTGGGCAGGGCTGTGCCACCTGCACAGCTCACAAATACTGAAACATCTTTAGTTAAACTCAGGAACAACCGAAATCTCCACCTATTTATTTGTCATGTCCTCTAGCTGCTTGAAAAATGGATAAAACAATATTTCAGCCAACAAAAGTTATCTTTGACACTGAAGATGATCCTCTGGCAGCTGAACATCTTCCTCTAGCAGCCACACCTTCTGATGGCAGTTTTCCAATGCCAGTGTTGTTCTTTGCTCTTGATTATTCTTTTTTCTTTCTTCTCCAAGGCAGAGCTAATTAATTGTAGTCATCTTCCAGCTCAGTGCTTCCATCTCTCCCTGAGCAGTGCTACAGGGAGCCAACTGCAGCCAGGAACTGAGAATTGATTGTACTGCAGGTGTTGTGAGGAAAGACATAACTGTGAGTACATAGAGACTTCACTGACAATCAAATAATATTCCAAAGCCACTTTTTAGAGGCAATTTATCAACAAGTCTTTGTCCTCCCACAACAAAGGCCCATTAGAAAGCAGCAGTGAGGTCCCCAGGGCACCCAGTCAGAGCACCCATCTCATCACTGCTCTCACAATAAAGGATGCATTGCACAGTTGGAAAATTTTAGTTTTTACTGGGCTAGAATTAGGCACTGGAAGTCTTGGAGCTTGTTATAAAATTTAAACCCCTGAGAACTGGTTCAGTACATAAAGCAGCCCTACATGTCAGATTATCCTGACATGTACTTTATATTAGATGAGTTTCAATGGATTTTGCTTATTATTATTAGCGTCATTCCAAGAGTAATTTTCATCAGCACAATTCTCAAAACTTGGCCAATTCTTTCATCATCACAGTGAGAAGAATTAAGAAAGACTTTGCAAGTTAAGAAGAGTAACAGCAGGATTTACAAAGACCAAGAAAATAGAAAGTTTTTCAGTGAAAGTGTCGAGTGTCCCTCCTGTCAGAGCTTCCCAATACTTTGTTGTAGACATAATGAGCTTTCTTCAAACCTTTATTAGTGTCATTAACGAAGACTTGAAAGAAAGAGGAAGTTGTCTTTCTGCCATAAATTACAAATTGCCTCCTTTATCTTTGGAAAGCAAAGTAAAACGTGCAGCAGGTTATTGTTCCTGGATCGTGTCAAAGTCTGGTGCGTCTGCTCGGAGACCGAATCCTAAAAGCATCCAGAGGAAGGATAAAGCAGAGTCCCTTAGGTCAGCTGGCTCTGAGCTGTGGCAGGCTCACCCAGAGGGGCAGGTACCCGCTGCAGGGATGCCGGCCCCTGCATTCCCGCTGTTCCCTCCGCAGCCGCCCAGCCCAGGGAGGGCTCCGCTCGGCACTCTCCGTGCGACAGCTGGGCTTCTATGGCCGTGAATGGGTAACACACCCTGTCTCTGCACACAGCACGGTGCATTTCAGCAGTTCCCACCACGCTTACATTCCTGTGTTTACGCTGGAACAGACATTTCCTACAGGTAAATTATAGATTTTTTTTTTTTTTTTTTGGCCACGTGTCAGATCTTGACATCTGGACATCTTGACTATCTGCCTCTGGAAAAGGCATTGAAAAACACATTTTATCCCATCTAAAAAAATACAAACTTTGTACTGCCCAGGGTAATTCATGTTTTGAAGCAGAAATAGTTCTTTGACTCAGAAGTGATCTCAGTCTTCAAGTTTTATGGGAACTTCAACCAAGCTACTTAAAGCAAAGCCCCTGAGTTACACTGCAGTAACAGCACAGGCTGAAATCCCCACCCCATTAAACCTTATCTCCCTTGGCCCACTGCAATCCAAGGCAAAGATACTTTAAAATCATAGAACTGCACGAAAAATTCGTTTAAAATTTCAGGCGTAGCACTGACCTGTGGCATTCATTAAGGTCCATCCTCCTAGGCCAAAATGAAAGTGCCCAAAAAAGGTCAAATGCATTTACTTATCCTGAAACTTTCCTTTCTCCCAACACAAGTGCAACACTCAAAATTAACAAACAAGGAAGAGCATCTGCTTTTGTTTAGGCAAGACAGGCTTTTTGGATTATTTGAGTCAGAAGAAAGGATTAGAGCCCAATAACATCGACGCTATGAGCAAAACCTGATGCACTCTCAAAGCTGCAGCCCCACAGCCGAAACCGAGCCCAGACTTTTCTGTCTACAACGTTTGTCCCACTTCTGCTCCAAAAAGTCCCAAGTTATTCTGAGCACACACTGGAAAAGGAATGCACTCAGAATGCCAAGAAACTTTGGCTCCAGTGCTCTTGAGCCAAGGAATTCTGCTCTGTAACTGTTTGCCCGAGAGGCCCATTTGTGTCCGTGTTTGATGCTCCGACTGCTACAAGCCCTCCCCAGGAGCAGCCAGCCCTGGATTCTCCCTCCATCCCGGAGGATTCCCTTCCCAGGGTCACCGGTTTGGTGGAGGTTCCTGCAAGAGTCACTCCTGGCTCTGATTTTCTCCACTAGAACAGAGCTGTGCTGGCAGTAAACTCTAAAACTTTAAATATCCCATGACTATTCTGAAATTTGACACGACTTGTCACGCAGGGGGTTAATCATGCAACAATTGTTGCTTGTCATTGCCTTGTCTTTGAGTTCAGGCCATAAAATTCCAGTGTCTAATCCTCATCACCATCAGAGCAAAGTAAATATTAAATGTTGGCTTCTTTACACTAACCTCAGCCTAGATGACTTGTTAATTCAACAACATTATAGTCATTCTATACCAAGAAGTTTTGAGTTTTTATTTCAAATTCTTTCTAAAACCAGTCTAAAAATCTTTATTATTCATAGTATTACTAATATTACTAGTAATATTAATATTACTAATGCCAACCTGCCTGCAATTAGGGCTAATTTTCAATTCTACCATTGCCCACTGAAGGACGTATTCAAAAATCTCATCTTATATCTAATTTCACTGAATTTCAAGTTTTCAATTGTAGGGATTAGGACCAGACAGAAATAAAGTGCCACAGCAAGGGAACGTGGAATTTTTCACTTGTGTGTTACCCTCTTCAAACTGAATTTAATGTAACAAAACTCCTGAAGAGGTGGCAAAACAGACCCTGTCAAAGAAGGAGCTGAGCACACACACACCAGAGCACTGCCCTACAGCGTCCTACGAAAACAAATAAAGCTATTTTTAAAGAAACATTATAAGAAAGGAAGTTCAAATAAGAATGAGAGAGTCACAAGGCAGTAACAGAAATCAGTTGCTCACTGAGAAGTCAACCTGGTTTACCAGAGCCGCAGTGAAACTCCTGGCAACTCCCAGTGCCAGCCCATGCAGGAGTGCCAGCTACTTGGAAAGGGAAAAACCCCCAAAAATGACTGATCCCACTGTCTGGAAGTCTGAGCTCAGCTGAGCCAGCCAATCCGGAAGCCACTTCCTCCCTCTCTCTTCCCCTGAAGCAGTGATTTCATTCAAATGAGACTTTTTCCAAAAAAACCTCAAACCCCAGAGAGTACAAGGAATCATACATCTGTTAAGTGGCTGAACAAGCTAAGGGAAGAAAAAAAATCCATTTAAATTGTGAAATGTTTGTCTTTACGGCTGCGTAAAAATTAACCCGACTCCTCCTATCACGAGAAGCTGCATGGATTTACTTTACCAAGGTAGTGCTGAAGTTTATGGAAAGACTGATAGGAAAAACAAGCAAAGAAACACCTAAAAGGGCACAAAGCCCTTCTTATACAGTACAGATCTGAGAGCCTCAAGAGAAAAACAGAATTCTAGAAATCCTTGGCTCCAAAGGCCTGAAAAATTGTTTCAAACATTAACCAGTTAAATGGAGCCCACTGCAAGTTTCCCAAACTGGATCAAATAACTGCAGAAATAATAATGAAGTCAAAGTGCATCTGATGAGCAATGGAATACAGCTCAGTCTCTGCCTACAAAAATAAAACAAAAGGAAAGGGCAGAACACTAAAAGATCATTTCTTAATTTATCCAAAACTCTCAAGGGAATTTCTCCCAGATCTGACATACCAGAAGTGGTAAGAAAAGTTTGGCTGAAGAGGGATAAATGCACTTTAGAAGTATCTCACAGGACACTTTTCACCAAAGGCAACAACTGAGGCCATTTGATTGCACCAGCAAGGAAGTCCCTACTCCCCCAAATAAGAAATCTGCCCTCTGCAAAGTAATAATGTTCCAGCTCTTAAAGAGATTGGGGAAAAATAAAAATAAATGAGAGGATATGTTCAAATTTTGAACTGGGCAATCTTGAAATGTCTCAAGTTTTAACAATAAAAAACAAACTGCTGAGAAAACTCCATGAGCAACCCAGCATGATGCAAACCCATTGCCTCAAACCAGCAGATAACAATCAACCTTGCATGTTTAATGAGCAATAAGCTCATTCCAAAATCGAGTAATTAATAATAATCCTATAAGGATTAGTGTTTGGAGAGGAAATGGTTTCAGGTGAACTAACAAAGAGATCCAAGGGAAAAACCTGCAGCAATTCAAGACTCTGAGATAAAGGAATAGAGAATACAGAAAGGAGAGGTTTGATATTCCACACATGAAAAGGGTCTGGTAACATCAGCCCAAATCCTGGCAGTGTCTGCTCAGCCCTTTATCCTGCCAAGCTGGACAAACAGAATTCCGTGGTGCTTGTCGAGGGTGTTTCCAGATAAGGTGCAAAGAATGACAGCCGGGGAAGGAGTGTGACAGTGATCAAACACCTCCTCCCTCCAGTACCACCATTCCAGCTGTTCCTGTGTGCTCAGCACTGGATGGATGAGGCTCAGGGGTGCTCTGTGCAAACACTCACCCCGCAATCCAAACCACATCTTAAAGGCTCCCGATGTCTCAGATATTGATGGAGCATCATGCCAAGGGGAAACAAGTGACCAGGCCGTGATGTGCAGAGACCAGGGCTGAAAGGCTTATCTGCCATACAGTGCTGAGCTCCTCGTCGCCCTTTCAGAGCTGCAGTTTGAGAAGGGAGGTGGTTTGTGTTTGTAGGGGAGGAACAGGTCAGGGAGCAAGGCAGAGTCAGGCCCTGAGTGCTGGTGCTGACTAAATCCGGTTCAACCAGATTTAATCCGAGGGCTGAGTGACAGGGACACTTCCTCCTGTCACCTCTGCCTCTCCAGGCACGGCTGGGGCCACAACTTCCAGGGGAAAGCTTTTCCTTGTGCCACCGGGCAGAGCAAAAATGAACAGGACATTTCAACACAAGAGTGGCACACTTGAATAAGTGGGGCTGATCTGCTGACAGCCCAAAGAAGTTCTCTGCCACAATAAACAAGAGCAGGAAAGGTGGGAACAAGGGACAAAAACCCAACGGCACATCCTGCAAAGGATTCAGGATATCAGAAGGACCTTCGGGCCATCAAAACATTTCATTCCTGTCACGGGGCGCCTACAGGCAGTGGCAGAGCAGGCACTGTGGTGACAGACAACAACTTAAAACTCTCATTTTCATTATATCAAAGCACTGACAGTGAGCAAGCAAAGCTTTCTCTAACCTTAATATGGGAAGATCATCTACAGATACCTCACACATGCTGCTCTGGGACATTTTCCTTCCAAACTCAGCTGTCCTGGGAAGTACAGAACAGAGTATTGGAAAAAAACATTAAAATAGAAGATTTAAAGAAAGGTATCACAAGGATAAACTAATGGAAGCGAACAAAACTCAGGCACTGAGATTCACTGAAAGGTGAATTTTAAGTACTTTGAAACCTCTCCTGCACATTTACTGCTAAACTGAGTCTAAAAGTCACCAAAGACTCAGCCTGAGAACAAAATAAGCTTGTAGGAACCATTAAGAAGATTTATTCACACTATTAATGTCTCTGACAAGCAAGCTAATTCCTGTAATTCTTCCACAATGTTAAGAAGACTCTAAATAAAACATCCAACACAATTCCCCTCACCTTAAAGGCCAGCAATTTGGCACCTTAGACCACTTTTATTTCAAATTCACCTTTGTTCCTTGTGTGTTGTCAGTGGCTGAGCCCACAGCACCACCACTCATCCTGCCTTCTCCATGAAATCTTGTTCCTACTGCCTTTGGTAACTGAACTCCAATACCTTTCAGATGCTTCTGAACTCAGAAGGTAACACTTTTCATAAAGGAAGTGACAAAATAACCAAATCCCTTATTACAGGCAGCTAAAAATAAGAAAATGTCTTTCAGGAAAAGAGTGCACATTCATTTTGAAACTGCAGACTGACCTCAGCCAGCTCCAAATGAAGCTTCTGGCACCTGTACCTCAGTCTCATCTTCACATGAGCTGCACTGAGCAGTGTAAGTGATTATTGTCTTTTGTAAGTGAATTTTTAATTTGGTGACACTATGTGAAGTTAAACTCTCAAGTGACAACCACCCAATTTAGCTCTACTGAACAATTTAGCCCATCACTGCTACCTCAAATAGCCAGTCCTTTGAGAAAAGCACAGGAAAAACAGAAAACAAAAGGCATAAGGTCAGTGCTCACACCTGGAATTCACTAAATAACAAAAACCCCAAGATAATTAGTTTATATTTGCTGTATGCTGACTGACATTAACACACCCAGGGCAAAACCAACCCCAGCTAGCACAGCCCCTCGATGAGCTCCCTCACCTCTGTGCCATTTGTAATCAACCCAAGTTCCACATCAGCTGAAATGCCTTTAAACTCAAAAAGTACTTAAAAATAATTAACTGAAGTCCCTGCATTTACTCGAGATCTGGCTCTTACACCATGGAAAGGAATGTTTATCAGCCCATTCAAGTTCCCTCTTAAGTTATTACCTTTCTGATAAGTCACCACTGTGTCAGACATTTGACTGGAACAGCCACTGACCATTTTAGGATGATGCTATTTTTAGCCCTGTGATGCTGCTCCCAAGAAAATAATTAGCAGATTTGTGTTGCACACTTTCCTGCAACTCTTGCTCATGGCTACCCAAGTCTCCCTGTAAAGCTTTTGGGATCTTCACGATGTATGGAAGTAAGTTCACAATTCAGCAGAATTTTCTTCTGAGAACAGAGATTATCCCACGTTCATCCTTTGGGAGAATCAGATGGAGAGTCAGAACCCCAAACTTGCTTTTAATACTAACCCTCATTTTCTTCAGTGAAGAAATGAGCTTAATTATAGTAATACAAAACCCTCTGTTTATTGTGGACAGACACACAGAGGACACTTCCTGCCCTGGCACAGGAAAATTCAATTATTCACTAATGGCACAAGCCTGGAATCTCTGCTGGGGCCATACCTTGAACAGAGAGCTCATGTTGGAACAAACCCTCATATAATCAGCAGGGCCACACTGACTAAAATCTGCTGTGTAACAACTTGACATATCCTTGCAATATTCTGGGAGGAAGCTGTAAGCAGAGAATTAATCCTACAGTACTGAGGGTTTCTTTTATAGTGCCTGGAACTCGCCTCTGGGTCTCTAGCACATAAACCTGGAGTTGGCATTGTTTATGACAGTGATTCTCTCTCCAGACTTATTAAATTTGCTAAAGTACAGTGTGTGCCTCGGCTACAGCCCAGAGACCCATTTCCGAACCTCCCCCACCGAACAATGAAGCACCAAAATGACAGGAGAGAACGGCAAACTTTGGCACTGGGGCTCAGGAGAACCGAGCCCAATTTGCATCTGTGGCATTTCAGAGTTCTTCAAATAAACCTCTACCTGTGCATCACTTGCGTGGGACAGGAACAAAACTGTGTTTGTGGTGTTTTATAACCTCCTTTGGAGAGAGAGGTGAGCCAGGGGTCGGGCAGATGAGCAGAGGGGAGCACCAGGAGCTGCTGCAGCTTCACCCTGGGCACTGCTCCTCCTTCTGCAGCCTGAGCTGGCTGACATGGACTGAGCCCTCCCAGCAGCAGGACAGCCCAGAGGGGTTTCAAAATCTCAGCCCAAAAGGCACGACCTGGGGGCTTCAAAGTGCTGGTAAAACACAGGATACAGCCAAAACCACACCTGCCCCCAGAGGGGACTGGGAACAGCCACGTCCACAGAAGCACGTGCTGAGAAAGAAAGAAATTGCCCAAATTCTCCAAAGTCACTCCCACAACTCTGCAGTTCTGAACCTGTTCCCCTGCTAACAGCACATTTGGAAGCTCTGGGAGGGCAAAACATCATCCTAGACCAAAACTGGAGTTGGAATTTTTATTTGAGAATGAAGGGTTTGAGGAAGGCTTGCTCTCTGTCCAACACCAGCAGCACACAACCAAAAGGCACCTCTGACTGAATTCCAGCTCCCCTGGGAGGTGGGATCTGAGTTCTGCTGCTCCAGAGCAGAACTTCCTCCCCTGGGACATTTCACCTTATCTCCCAGGGCTCCAGGACAGCGTGTCTCACTAGGGCAGCTCATACATCACTCTGAAAGGCTGCAAAAATCTACTCAGGCTTGCTCTGATTTTATTTTTAGATAAAACCACGTAAAAACCTATTTCCTTTACTTCAGAAAAGCAGCTCTCCAAAGGACAGAGCAGCAAACCCCAGCCAGAATAGTAATGCTCCAAGAGAGCCAAAAAGCTCTGAAGCTGCTCCAGTAGCACTGACTGATCTCATCAGCTCCTCTCAGGAAAATATACAGATATGACTTCACTCCTGGATTACACTCCTATATTTAGTTTATACCTAATATGGAGATTCAGTGTTCAGAACGAAGTAATTTCCTTTCCTCGGGTAAGTTCCTTGCCCTTTGTCTGGCCAACAATACAAGGAATAAGTTGGAACTCTCAGAGAATTCCCACACAAAGATTTTTGTAATTAACAGTTTAGCTTATGTTTTTCACTTCAGCAGAAGTGAACACCCTAAAAATCGAGATTGTACCACAAATGCATTTGAGTTGAATTAAAAACCCCAAACTACTCAAAACAAGTTTAAAAAAATAAAGTATTTTTTTTTAGGGAAAAAGTATTGTAAATAAAGGATTTAAAGCTCCTGAAATCAAACCTCTATTTAAACTCCTATGAAGACAACAATAATTTTGGGTTTGGGTGTTTTAACTGTTAAAATATGAACAAACTCTTAATACCACAAAGGAGCACCTACCATCTATTTTAAGACTAAAACTGTATTATTCCACACTGAAGAATATGCAGGAAAATAAACCAAACCTGATTAGGACAATAAGATGTTTGTTATGGGTTATTTACCAAGAACTTTGAAGATAAAAATCAAATTAGATGGATAACAAATACAGATGTAAATTATTTTTCCATGAACCCTCAATTTGCAACCAACCACCACCTTAATTACATTTTGTTGTCTTAGACAAACTAAGCTTCCCCTGGCAGACAAAAACCACCTTGTTTTCTCCCACGCTGTCCAGTTAAGGCTTTACAGAATTGCACCGCTCAGTTGACTGGGAAAAGAGAACATCTACCAAAAAAAGGCAACAAATCCAATTACTTCCAAGTACAGTTATCCAGTCTTCAAAGTAGTTCTTGTGGATTTTTAAGTGGTATGTCCAGCCCAGCCAGAAGCTGGGATTGATGCAGGCACTGTTACAAAAGCGTGTAGGCCTTGTGCTTGTCACATCACAATAAATGTTTCAGTTAAAGACAAACTGAACACACACTGGAGAGAAAATAACAGTCCAGGGCTTTTTTTGTCCCTTTTAGCTAATGAACACTTTTAAAAATCCAACCTCGGAGTCCAACAGTCGCTTCCCAGAGTACACAGCTCACTGTTTAGCTTGGAGTTCAGGGAATTCCCCGATTAGATTCCTCCAAACACAGATTCCTGTAAGGGACAACTCAGCCTTCAAAAATCCACGTCCAGCTATAGAACCAACGACTTCTCTGCTCACCCCGTTTCAACTACAGCACAGAGAGCCTCGCTCCTCGAATAAAGACCTCCTTCCATCCACAAGATGAGGTCAGGGTAACCAGGGAAGGAGCAGACGTGAGTCACTCCAGGCTGGGAGGGGAACGATTACCGACTCCTCGGGCTGCTGATGCTGTCCCCGGGCTGCCCACGGCCAGCTTAGCAGGCCCGCCCACCCACTTCCGAACCCACGGAAGGATTCCTCATACCTTGTTACTTCTCAACAATCAACTATCTCTGTGTCCAGACAAGGCTCTCTTTAAAGAGGATTCCCATTCTCTTCATGCTGGCGTTCATTATGCCCTTCCCTGCTCTGTGAACTCATCCCTGCGCACTCGCCCTGTCACAGCCTGACACACGAAAGCGTCGGGACAAGGTCTGCATCCTCAGTGTTCATTTATCCCTGACTTCTGACAGCATCCAGGCCCTAAAGTCTGCCCCACAACACGGGCTGTGACACACAGGCTCTTCCTGCCACTTCAAGCCCTCAGTGCACACCCTGAGATACCCCAGCCGGGAGAACTGAGGGCAGATTTGTCTTTTATAGCAGGATCTGCGCTCCAAGAACGTGTCCGTGGCATCTGAACCAGTGACTCACAAACACCACTGCCCATGGCCGTACAACCCAGGCCTGTGAAGGGCCATGAGCTGAAATTTGGGAACTCACACAGTTTTCAGACCTCTCTGAGGAGAAAGGAAGAAAAGTGCCTGAGTGTTCAGCTGCAAAGTCAAACACAAGTTCTCCCGACAGTCGGAGCTGTCTGGATGTTAATCATTGGAAAGGGAAGGATTGGATGCCAGGGAATACAACCATTACTCAGAACTGAAGGAAAGCTAACTCATCTGTGTAATCCCTTTGGAAATTATTGCTAGGAGGTTTTAAGCTTACTTAGCAATGATTTGCAAAAACAACATTAACATTTACACTTGAGACCATCTCTGTACTTTTAAACAGCACTGTACAAAGTGCACCGGTTCCTGTATCATCAACCAGATTAAAATCAAAAAGCTGAGGATGTTTCTGGCTGTGAGAACTTTCCCAGGCAGAATTTAAAGGGATACAGTTTGCTGTCCAAAGAAGGAAAAGGCCTGATTTATACCCACTGAGCACAGGATATAACAAAATGGTTCCACCTCAGTTTATAAAGGGCTCCTTTACCATCCTCACAAGAAATAACCCTCCTGTGACATTTTGCTCTCTACACCAAACACATATCAAAGGCAGGCTGAGGAGGTTCTCAGCTGCTGAGGTTACATCAAACCCTCCAAGGATGAGCTGGTGCATAAGGAGGAGACTTATCTAATAAGATTATCAAGCAATAACCCTGACAAGACTATCTCTGAGAAGCACCACTGCATGTCTCTAGTCCTGTTATTTCCTTTTATCAATGTGCCTTTGAATTAGACATTTTAGGTGGGAAAACAGAATTGATGACAAAGAAGCTCCGGGGATGGTTTGTTATAAAGCAACATCCAGAGCTATAAGGCTCCAGAGTGACACATCAGAGCTTACGTAAGGGAATGAGCACAGGGTGAGACAAAGGCAGACCTGAATCCAGACAAATCACCCTCCTTCCCATGGAGCTGCTGCTGGAGATCCACACATCCCCTTCCTGCCACGGCTCCAGCATTTCTCTGAACGAAACAGCCAGAGCCCGGAAGAAAAACAGTTCACTCGCCAAATCTCTGCTAATTCAGATACACAAAAATGGAGACAAACTTCTGCTACAACCACTGGGAGTGCTTCAGAGTGGGGTATTTATTAAATGTGAAATCACAGCTTTTTTTACTGAGAGTACAATTCAAAGGTACACAGACAGCAGACTCTATCTGATTTTCAATGCAGGTGCCCAATTTCGCAATGACATCTTACCTGAGAGCTGCCAGAAATCCAAGGCCTAATTAATCAGCAAGTACACACACGTTACCCAGTGAAGAGGGGGGCACCTTCCTCAGTGGTTACCTGCAACTCCTCTAACCCTCTCATGCCAGCAGATACACGACTGCATTTCTTGTTTGTTGAGTCTGTTTGTTTCCTTTAACACTGAACTTGTTGACCCTCCGTGTCTTCACCTCGTTACTGCCAGCGAATGCAATCCCTGAGTGCCCTCCAGAACACCCAGGGCTGAGCCTTCAGCAGCTCCATCCTCACACACTCCCTTAAAGGAACTGCACAGGCAGTTCTGTAACTCTGTCCTGTGATTTCCACAGGTGACTGGGTCTATTTGATTAAGTCACTTCAGCACGTTTTTTATTTACAATAAAATTCCACACACAATCAACCGAAGTGCAGCTATTATTACAAGTGACCTATCTGAGCTGTATTCAGATCACAGAGCTCAAGTTTCTCCGAGCACACTCACCCACAATGCAGCTTTCACTGCTGCGAAATGCCACTAGGGCATATAAAAATATTCCTGTTAGACAATGGAAGTGGGCCTCCCTCATTAATAAAACATGGAGCAGACGAGGAAACGAAACGAAATCAGATACATCACTGGTTTCTCCTAATCAGCTCTCAAGAGAAAAGACTTTGAAAATATTTACAGTTGGTTTAAAAGAGACCAGAGGCAGCCCACCGGCTCTGTAATGAAAAACTGCTCGAAGTTCTCATTGTGAGAAACAGATTTTTTTACCTAAGCACCCTAATTCTGCCCGGAGTTATCACAGACCACAAAAATACAAGTTACAGCAGATGGATACATTGTCCTCTGGACAAAATCGAATCGATTTGCTGTGACAACACCCTGATACAGTAATTCCTCACAGAAACCCAGCCGTGTGTGCTCCTCCCCACCCTGTGCCCATCCTATTTTGTTACTGATCGCAATTTAATAAGGCTCGAACCCCACAGTTCGGGCACGCGGCCAGACCGTTTCTCCTGCTTCGCAGGTTTGTTTCTCAAGCTTTAATCCCTACCTTTGTTTCATCTCAGTCTGGCTGCTACAATCCTTTGTGCTCAGGTCATGCCGTCACCGCCCTTGGGCCGCGGGCGTGGGGCTGAGAGCTCGATTCGGGTCCGGAGCTCTTTCCACTACCTCTGCCTCAAGAGCTGCCCTGGCTAACAGCGCGCAGGTGGACCCCAGACACTTTAAAAAGTGATTATCTGTGTGGAGAAATGCTCAGTGACTTCCGATTTTTTTCCTAGATTGCAGCCACAACCACGTGGAAAAACTGCAGCTGAGCTTCCTATTGACAGAGGAAAAAAAATCACTAAAATCAGAATTTAGTGCTGCTCCAGACAGACACTATCGGTTTTCTTCAATAAACATATTCTGCTGGCATTTTCTGAAGTAAAAATCTGAGTCTGAAAACAAGATTTTATTGGCTTTACAGAAACCCTGTCCTGATAATCCCCAACAGCTTCAGTAAAGTGTGGGACAGGCAGCAACAGCCAGGTGAAACAACTGTTTTGGTCTGTCTGCTGGGGCTGGGGGTGGTACTCTATCTGAAGGATTTTACAGGGAAATAACCTTTACCTGAAGATTGTGCAGGCAGACAAGAATAACCTCTTATTTTAACCTGAACTTTATCCTTAGGGCAGACAGCGCTCAGCAGTCACCCATAACACTGGGAAAAGATTTCCTTGAGGGAAAACTACTCACTCAATGATAACCCCAAATTTAAGTCTTCTTAAACCCCTGCCAATAAAGAAGTTTCAATTGAAAAGGACAGGAAAATTCCATTATTTCCCCCTTTTACATAATCTCATAGCTTTATTGGTCCAATTCTGATGTAATCAGAATGAACATATCTCTCTCAAAACTATTTTTACAACTTCTTCCATGCCACTCCTCATGCATGAAATATTCTCTTTAAACACACCCACAAAGCTTATTCCCCCTGCCCCCAAATCATCCTGCCATCAATCACCGTTTAAAAATAAGAAAAATCAGCCAATGAACTTTAGGACAGATGAAGATAAATTGGTGTGTTATATTAAAGAAGCACTGCTATAAATAATTCAGAGTAATCTGTAACTTAATTGCTGTAGGTTTAAGTTCTAACCTCTACACTAAGAGCCTAAATATTCTGACCAAAATCAGGTCTGGAATCCTCCACTGCTCTCCCTGCGTCCCGTTACTGCCTCTTGGAAAGGAGTAAAAATTCAAGACTTTTAGATTATCACTTAATAAATAAATTCTATATTTAATAATTTTTTTTCCAAATCTCTACTCAGTCTGCTGGAAACTTTCATGTTTGTTCATCGTGGCTTTTATACAAAGCAATTCCCAAGCTCCCAGATGAAGAGATCCCTGATTTTCTCACTGCAATTGGAAGAAACTTCAGCTGAAGAATTTAAATACTTTTCTGCAGAGGCTTGAAGCAGAGAAAGAGAAGATTAACACCAATTCCACCGTACGCTTTTGATACGAAGTAAAAGCAAGATGCTGCATCACCAGAGCCCCGGAGGATGCAAAATATTGCATCATACAGCAATAAACGAATGCAAAACATGTGGAGATACCATATGGTATCTTTGCCAGATAAGGGCAGTACAACACATGCCCATTCTTCTAGTCTGGCTAAAAACCTGGTGTTCCTTTACATATTCGCTTCCTGACATAAAAAGTAAGACTTTTTGGGCGGGGAGCGAGGAGTAACTCGTGGGTTTACGGAATTTTCACCGCCCTCCTGCGCACTGCCGGGCACACAATGCCGAGCGAGGGCGATGCTTTGTGGCGCTCGGTTCTCCCCTTGTGCCAGCGCTGCCCGCGGTCCTGCCCCGCACCGGCTGCCCCCTTTGCTCCCGGCGGAGAGAATCTTCCAGCAAAACGCACCCGGGCCGAACGTTTTCCCCCGAAAGTGACTTTGCTCGCGGTCCGCGCCATCGCCCGCTCCAGCTGCGCGCTCTGACTCACGGCGGCTCCCGCACTCCCTGCCGGCGCCGGGCACACGCCCTCCGCTCCCCTTTGGTGCCCGCGCCGCCCCG
>VZRJ01008172.1:905757-928261 GCA_013397565.1 Ptilonorhynchus violaceus | reverse complement strand
GGGCAGCGCTGAGGGGCGTGGCCTCCACGAGGGGGCAGTTCTGGGGGGGCAGCGCCGGCCATGGCGGACCCGGGGTCCCCTCAGGGACGGGGGCTCCCCGCGGTCCGCCCCTATGGCGTTGGGGACACCCCCGTCTCAGCCAGGGCCGCCCCCGGCGTGAGGCACCGCCCGCGGCTGGTGCGGTGCCCGGTGACACCGGCTGGGAGCGGCCTTGGCGGGGCCGCGGCCCTGTGGGCACTGCCAGCCCCAGGGAGGGGGTCGCGGGATGTGCCCCCCTCACCATGGCCTCAGCGTCAGGGAAAAGCTTAAAATCCAGAAACGTCCCCCTCACGGATCCACCGCACCAGGGCAGCACAAAGTTTCTTTCCTAGGGGGGGAATAACCTATCCCAAGAGACAGTTGAGTCTCCATCCTAGTTTTTCTCTTACTATTACTGTCAGGGTCTGAGGAGCCAGACAGAAAACTGGGTGAAACGTCAGAACGAAAGGAAACTGGGCTTTTTCCTGCCTTTCCACCAAAATAGCCCAGCCCGCGATCACATTTTCCCCATGCGGCTTCACGCCTGCGGAGCCCAACCCGCGGGAACAGAGCGGCCTTTATCCCTCGGCGTCTCCCGCCCTTCCCTGTCCTTCTTTTTTTTGGGAGCCCAGACTCTGTTTTTAATAGTCTGAGCCGAGCTGCACCGGAGCGTCTCGCGGAGCCGTTCCCAGGGCAGGCCGGGCTGTGGCATCCCCCGAGGTGGCCCCGAGTGGCTCGGGAGCTCCTGCGCCGCTTCAACGCCGTCTGTGACCCGGGAGGAGCCTCCCTGTAATTTGTACCCAAATGCGGCCGGGGATGGCTCCACATGGAGCAGCCAGCGGAGCGTTCCCTGGTAATGGCAAACGCTCCTCTCTCTCCAGGCGTTTTACTGCCCTCAGCTCTGCATAACCAGATGTCTACGCAAATATCGGCTTTGAATGCCCTTGAATTCATCTCGGAGCAGGAAAAGCTGCTGTCAGCCCCTCGCCGGTGCTGACAGGGCTGGGCCACCGATGTGACAAAGTCCTTTTCATTGCCATTCCTGCAGCTTCTGGACAGCCTCAGCTCCTTGGGAGCCAGTGGAATATTCTCGTTTCTGTTTGGTTTAGAGTCCAAGGAATCTCGCTGATTCACGGGGTGGGACAGCCTAAGCTGGAAATCGATGTGTCACTGGAACCAAACCGATGCGGGACTGTGCCGTCCAGCCCCGGCCAGGAACCTCCCTCAGTAATTACCCAGTAATTAATTGCAGCCTGTACCAAAGACGACACCATCCCACCAGTGCTGGAATGTGGGTGGGATAGAAGGGAAAGAAGGGAAGGAAAGAAATTTCCCTTAAATGGGACTGTCCCAGAGATGTTCCACGAGCATCTGTCTTAGGCTTTGCATTCACTTTTCCGCATGGCAGAGTACGAAATTTGCACCAGTTGGGGCCAAATGTGGGTTCAGGAACTGGTTTAACGAGGGGCTTCTATTGCACGAGGCAAAGGAAAGTTGTATCCTCTGTCTGCTGGGAAAGACAGGAGATGAGTCCTCATTCCAGGACCAGGAACACTGAGCCAGGTACTCCTCCTCCGCCAGGCACCGAGCCTTCCTCTCTGCTTCACCAAAAAGTTTTAAATCACAGGGTTTTGTAAAACTTGAAATATTTTCAAGGCTGCTCACAGCCCAGACCCACCTGCCTGTGAGCAGGCAGTGGTTTAGCACAAAGAAACAGCTCTCCCATGGCGCCCACAAAGGTGGGTGGGTGTAGAGCAACAAATTTGAGGTCTGTGAGGCACTCGGGGCCTTTTCATGTTTCCCCAGCCCCACAAAGGAGCTGCCAGGGCTGTTTTTCCCTCACTGCCACTGCATTTCTGCTCTAGCAAAAGCTCTCCCCTGCTGGTATCTCGCAGAGCAGCTAATAGCTCATTTCATTTCTACCCAGCTGCACCAGCCTGGGCTCTGCTTTAATATCTTCTCAATTATTTCACTCTCAGATGACATTTTCCTGATTTCCAGCTGCCCTTCATCCCCCCCATTCAAATGAACCCCCTAACGATGCTCAGAACACTTGTGAACGCTGACAGCTCTCGATTCTTTCCTGGGTCACTAATTGCTGCTTGTATTATTCTGGATTTATTTTTTTTGCTAATACTTGATTTGTCCAAACTTTACATAATAAATCACCTGTCCTCCTAACAATCCAGAGGGAAATGAGCATCACCCACCTTTAACAGCGGTGAGGAATGAGTCAGAAAAGTGAAGTGGCTTATTCAGAGCTAAATTTGCACCGAGCCAGGGAGTGGGAACAAAGCAATTCTGGCCCCCCACGTGTGCTCAGTGGGTCACTCCCTCAGTATTATTTTATGCTGCGTTGAGGACATTTGTTCCCATTTGGCAGAGCAGCAAAACAACCTGTGATTGTTTCACTTCTCCAGCACTTTTGGCCTTTCTGCAGCAATTTTTCCATCTCAAACTTTCCAAGTGCTTTTTGAAACTGGAGGCATCAGATGTTAAAGATATCAAAGCAGGCACTCTCCTGCCCTGGCTGTGTCTGTTCCTCCAGAGGAATTCGCTGCCACACTGACCCCGGGGCCCAAAAATGGGTTTTTATTTCCACAGGAAATTTTTCAGGCACAGGAGGAGCTCAGCGCACAGGTCATGTTGTCACTCAGTTGGATACAGGGATGAACATCCCATTTTTTTAAGCATAATGAAACTGCTTTGAGGAGAAAGGTGCTGAGGAAGGTTGGGAAGGAGAGCATCCAGCGCCGGCTGTGGCTGGAAGCAGGAGCCTGTCCTGACTGCCAGGTTCATCCGAGCTCCTCAAAGCCCTGCTGGACTCCGCTGGGAGAAGAACCTGCCCACGGACACCTATTAAAGGAAAGGCAGGAGTGATACACCCTGGTTTAAAAATACCAGTATTTCCATTCCAGAGCTAATTCGGGATCCTGGGCTGGGATGCTGCCGTGGAAGCGCAGCCACCGCAGGCCCAGGCCAGATGCTCTGCTGGGATGGTGCCCCCTTAGCAGGGTAACTCCAATTTCCTCCCTCCCATCCAGGCACCGAGCGAGATTTTGGGCTCCATCCATCACCTGCCACCTCGGATGGACGATTTTGTTACGGCTCCTTCCTCTTTTATTACCCCTGCACTGAGCAGGGCTTGTTTTGGGCGCTGCTGGCGGGGTGGGAGCTGCCAGATTTCCAAGGCGTGCGGGGGAAATCCAACTGCTGCTGGTGTCAGACTGTTTGCAGTTTGCTGTAATTCCCAACCAGCTGTCCCTGGATAGCTCATTTCATCCGGGGTGGATGCCAAACTTTAGGATTAGCTGCAGGCTCCTGGAGCTGAAGTGAGCAGCTGAGGATACACGCGGAACCGGCTCCGGAGCTCACATCTGCCACTGGGGACAAATCCCACGGAAAACAGCTCTCTGCTGTGGGCTGAGGCAGAATTACAGCAGCGGAGGACAGAGCCCGTGTCATTATGTGGGAAGTTGACTTCATCCCACAATTTCTGGGTCACTCCTCTTTTCCACGCTCCAAGTTAACACCGCTCCAAGCGCAGAGCTTGGAGAACTCAATGTTTCTAGGAAATGTTCATCAAGAACTTCCAGTGGCAGGAACTGCAGCCGGAGTCATTTAACAATCAATGTACTTTCCATGCTCCTTCTTTTATTTTTCTCCTGGTTACTGGCATATGGTCGTTTCCCCAGGGAGCTGGATGGTAATTAATGCATTTCGTGGTTAAATGTTTGGACTCAGCATCTCCCGGCGCCCGAGGAGCAGGGAGGTGGACAAAGCAGGCATTGTCTGCAGGTCTCCCTCTGCCTTGGGTCCCCTCCACGGAGGCTCCAGGGGCAGCTTTTTGGGAATGCTGACACAGGCAGAGTTTTCACCTCGCTTCCTTTAGTGCCGTTGGAACATGGGGGAAGTTAAACTGCTTGTCACCTCCCAGCCTTTGGAGGTGATATCCAAGGAGGGGGAAAAGGAAAGCTGGCTCCCAGGACCACACACACAACAGGAGTAATTGAATAGCCTGGCTCTCCCCTTTCAGCAGGAGGCTGTTGCCATGCTCTGCCCAGGATTTCTCACTGCCCTACTTTCCAAATCCAGATATCGGCCTGTCCTCTGCTGTGAGCATCAGGAAACAAAGACTTGGGCTTCTCCCTTTTGTAGGAAGAGACCTGGAAAGGACCAAGAGGCAGAGACGGAGCTGCTGTGAAGGGAGCTGGAAAACCTCCCTGCACACATCCCCATGGCAGCACCATGCAGATGCACAGGGACAAGGAGTTCCTTCAACAAAACCCCAAAATCCACTGCAGTTCTGATTTGAAAAGTTATTTGGGAAAGAGAAAAAAAACCCGACAGTTTCCTGAGCCTGATTAAAATCTGTATTTCCCCACCTTTATGTATAGAAGTTGCCTGAAAGTAAATAAATTCAGGTATTGGCTGTTTTCTTTTCAGGTTAGTCCCCAGCTGATTCAAACACCTGCACTGATAAGGTGATTTGGTTAAGAAAAAGGCACTACACAACCTGCTTCTCCCCAGATGACAACCCCAGGTTTGCCTGGCTGAGGTTGATTAAGTGGTTAAATCAGCCACACTCCCCTGAAGCAGCAATCAAATGCCACCACTGAGGGTTCCTGCTGAATTTCCATCATCTGAAAAGCCTGGAAGTTGCCGGTAGCTGGGGACTCCCCTAATGAGCCCTGTCCATTATCTCCCAGCAGCTCCCAGCTGGCTTTCCACACCGGGGACTGGCTCCTGTCACGAAGCTGAGACGGAAGGAGCTCTGTGTGATGTGGGTTTTTAATGAGCTGCAGGTTCTGAGAGACCCCGGGGAAGGCAGAACTCTGTGTCCTGCGTGTTCCAGTGTGTGGGGAGAGGGGAAGCACCAGCTCCTTCCCCAGCTTCCACAAATGGATCTGCAGAGGATCAGTCCAATCACAGCAATGAGTGTATTTTCTCTCTGGGGTGCAGACCAACATCAGAGAGAAAAACCCCACAAAAACCCAGGTCCAACACAAAACCTCTTTATCTCCAGGCTGGCTTGATCCAAATCTGTGAGTATTAGGAAAAAATTATTCCATGTGAGGAGGGTGAGGCCTTGACACAGGTTGTCCGGTGAATCTGTGGCTGCCCCTTCCCTGGAAGTGTCCAAAGGGGGGGCTCTGAGAAACCTGGGATAGTGGAAGGTGTCCCTGCCCATGGCAGGGGCTGGAACTGGATGATCTGAAGTTTTACATCTCTCCTCTGCTCTGTCTGTGGGGTGAGACTCTGCACCATGAAGGAGGCATCCCAAATCCCCTGAGCTTTCCAGGAGGTTCTTTGGGCAAAGTCCACGTCTGGGATTAATGACATTCACCCCAAAGTGAACACCTCTCCCAGAGCCAACCTGCCCCGGACCAGTGGTGCAAACACAGATCTGACTCAACAGTGACATGATGGATGTGGGGTTTATTTCCTCCTACCTGAGTCACACTGGAAGGAGACAGATTTTTTTCCAAGTTCTCGGGAAAGAAAAGGAGACGTGGGCAGGACAAAGAGCCAAGATCTCGCAGTTCTACCGGGATTTAGAAATAATCTTTTTGATAAAACTGTTTGCATAGCAGCAGCACATAGAGAGCTCCAGCTCTCCAAACACAGGCACAGAAACTCCTCCACCTTCTCCAAACCCCACAGCCTGAGGCAGCACAGTGGTGCCAAGGGAATGACATCCCAAATCGCCGGGATGCCCACAGCAGGACAGGGAACTGAATCCAAACCTCCTGAGTCACCGACTCAAAAAGCAGCTGCGGCCCTCGGCGGAGCCACTTGTGCCCTGCAGATGGGGAGAACCACAATCCTGCGGGGCAGGACCAAGGAGTTCCCAAATCTTCCCATCTCCCTGCTCCTTATCTGCAGCACATGCTCGACCTGCTCAGGCTGAAATTCTGGTATTTCAGATCACCGGATATTTGATTTTGCAATTTTAATTATCACCTCTTTGCCCCGGTGGTTTTCTGTGTAACAATTGCTGTAAGACTCTGCAGGCTCCTACTCAGTAACGACAAGAGCCAGTTACAGCCACAAGTTTAGGCACAAAACCAGAACAGATAATTGAGGACTGGAGCCACCCCTCCGCCCCACAGCCCAGCCCAGCCAGGGATGTCCAAACCCACCCAGGCTCTGCAGAGCATCTCTCTGAGCACCGATGCTGCTGAGATTTCCCCCTTTTAAATCCTTTGCTTCTGCCCCAGCCATGAATCCCAGTATTTGTGGGTGAGGTGCATCACTTCCTCAGCTGATCACTGCAGCAAGAAAGGTAATGGGATGGAAAGGGGAGGAATTGCCACTGAGGGGGTTAAACCATGGGCAGCTGCTTTTCTAACCCTGCCCTAATCAGCTGCACAAGAGCTTTCTGTGATTCAGGTTTCTTTCAGAGATTTAAAACTCATTCCAGATAGGCAAATGAGCAATTAGCAGCCCTGCATCTGTGATATCATTGAAATTCAAATGATACCCTGGCTGCTCATTAATAGTGGGATGTGCAGTTTCCAGAGGATAAACCCAAATCCTCTGGTGGCAGCAGGAAGAAACCCTGCTCTCCACACACCCCTTCTCCCAGGAGGATGGCACCTGGAGCAGGTCCAGCCCCTCCTCGGCCTCTCTGCTGCAGAGTGGCCTCTTGAGCTGCCAGAGGAGTCTCAGCTACCAGCACACGATGTTCATCACATGAGCTTCGTCAAGCCTTTTATCAAAAGGAATCTTCATTACATCACCAGGCAATGCTCACCAGTGGTGCTGGTGGGGACACTGAGGCAGGAGGGGAGATCCCAGGAGCTCCCCAGAGAGCATCAGCATTCCCAGCTCAGCACCGACCTCAGCCCCCTCCCAGCAAAAATCACCCAGAGGAGGACACGGAGCAGGGAATTAGATTAACATTGGCTGCAGTGTCTCTGTGCAGGAAAGGCACCGGGCTGAGGGCAGGAGGGAAGGAAGCAGAGCTGGAGAAGGGCCAAATCCCCACTGGCAACGCGGCCGACCTCGGGCCGAGCTCCGCGCGCCGCGCTGTGGGTGAGGATGCGGCAAAGCCTCGTGGCTGCAGAGCAGCTCCTGGGGCTGCCCGGCCCCAACAGCTGATCCAGCACAGGATGGAGACCCGGGCGTGACTCAGCTCATGGGATGCACCAACTGAAAGTCTGATCCCCCTGGGAGGGTGAGAGGCTTTTTTCCAGGGGAGAGATTTACCCTGCGGTGACCCAGAGAGCCCACAGACCACGGACAGGAGCCCTGTGCCCATCAGATCATCCCCAGTGCCCTGTTTTCCCACTAAACATGGGAATTACTCCCTTCTCACACAACTCCCTTCACTTATCTCTGTCCTGGATAACAGCAGGTGTCCACTTTCCTCGTCTGGAAAGAAGAGTTGAACTGAAAGCGGAGTCTGCCTCCTCCTGCAGCTGCAGGGACGGCTCCCTTTATCCTCCCCCATAAATAATAGAAGGATTCGTTCGCAGGCTTGTAATAGATTAAAAATAAATAAATAAAAAAGAGCTCAATTTTGTTTTGCCAATCATGCACTTAATGTAATTTTCCCTTCTCGTCCCCTTGTGCCGGTGCCCGTGGGACTCACAAAGGTTTTAATAAGCTGGAAAGGTGCCAAACCATTTCTGTCTCATTAAAAAAATATCAGCGCAGTGACAAAGGTAATTTTTTTCACATCAGTAGTCAAATCCACTTGCTGAATTAAAATCCAGCTGACAGGGAGACGATCAATTTTTAATGGGAGCTTCCTCCCTCCTGGAGAGGGGAAGCATGTGGGGGTTATTCCTAAAAGGGATCCACATTTCTCACAACTGTTCCGCTGGCTTTGCTTTCATCTGAAGCTCAAGTTTTAAAGCCCGAATGGGGAATTACAAAAAGCCCCGCCCCCAGGTAAATACCCTTCCATGAGCTTCCCAGGCCCAGGCTGTCCCACCACGGACATTCCCTCACCCACTCCATGTGCGGGTCAGGGTATGGACCCCACGGAGGCAGCCGAGGTTTGTGCACGTGGGGACAGCCCGGAGCAGAACGCGGCATCAGCACAGGTCAGGGGTGGGGAGAGAGCCCGAAGGAAGGTCTGGCTGAGCAGATAAGGACTGCACGTGCTTTGGAGAGCCCGGCCCCTCACGCTGACCCTTCTCTCCAGGGGCCATTCCCCAGCTGAAGTCGGCAGCAGAATTCCATTTATTTCGGCATAGCCACAACAATTTACACGAGCTGCAGCTCTGCCCCTGGCCTGAACACAAAGACTCTGTGGAGGAACCGAACAATTCCTTACAATTCCCTTCCCCCCAGCGTTGCTTTCCCAGGACAGCTGTTTTCCGTGTTTTCTTTTAAGTGAAACAGAAGGACTCGGAACTTCCCAGGGATTCAGAGCATGACCCCCCACACCCGGATCAGCACACAGATCAGCCCCACTCCCCTCCCGCAGCCGGAAAGAGCAACCTGAGCTCTCCAGGATGCGTCTGAAAGGTCCTTCTCCGTTTCTCCGCACGCACCTGCTTCCCCCGGGATTTAATACCTTCGTGCAAGGNCGCACAAAGCCCGCATTGATCCTGGCGCTGCCCGGGGGGCGGCCGCATCCTGCCTTTGTGTGGGAGGAAGGAGCTCCGGACCCCACATCCCTCCTGCCCTTCAGCTCCTCAGCCCATCCCGGCCGGGGAAACAAATGTGGAAGTTACAAACGATTCCTGCCCTCATCCTGTGCTGAGCGGCCTCCCCCGGTCCCGGCCCCGAGGTCAAATCCTGCACCACCGGCTCTTGGAGGTGTTCACCACACAATTCCCAACGGATTGATCCCGATTGAGAGAACCCACGATTCTTACAGAATCTGCCACAACGCGAACTCTAAAGATAACTAATTAGTGATTAAAACACCTCGCACTGAAGGTTCAGTGTCTTCTCCCCCTGCGGCAAACCCCGATCCGTGGGGAGCTGCGCTCCCGGCACTGACCCCAGCCCCAGCCCCCACCACTGATCCCAGCCCCGCTTTGGGAGGCAGCACATTCCCTCCTGCAGCGCTCATTTTTAGGATTACCCCAAACAAGCTCGGCACAGACCCAAAGCCAAACGCACGGAACAAGCGGGCGCGGGTGGCCCCGCGCGGCTGCGTCAGCGGGAGTCACCCCCCTCCAATCCCGGCTGCACCCAGCCCGGCCCGGGCGTCAGACGCTGACTCACCTGCCCGGGAGCTGCCCGGCTCCCATTACAGAATCCGACACTCCCAGCTAAGGAAGAATTTCGTGGCGTTTTCCCTCCCTGGGAGATGGGCTGGGTCCGCACAACTCCCGTTTGCTGCTCGGGCACAGTCCCTACACAAGACACCAGCAAACCCCAGAGGAAGCACACCGTGGCTCATGATTTTAAATAAAAGACTGGGGAAAAAAAACTCCAAACCCTCCTTTCCAGCTCCATGGCAAACTGTGATCCTCATCCCTTAAGAACAGCTTTCAGCCCATCCCCAGCCTGGTGAGATACAGGCAAAGCCACTTGCAGAGAAGTGTAGGTACAAACCTGTAGTGAGAACTGGGGACCCCTCTGAACATCATCTCCCTCTGTGGATTGGCTGTTCTACCACTTTAAGATGAATTAAAATCAACCCCACTCTTCCCAGCCATCTTCCCAAGGCTGAATCTACACTCAGGATTGGACACATGAAAAAGTCACCACGTATCTGCACCCCCACTGCCTCCAGGCAGCCAAGGAAGCAAACACAAACCATCACAAGTGGACCACAAGATCTTTAAGCACACTGGATGTTCCACAGCAGAAGGAAACGCTCTGGCACAAGTCAGAACCAAACCTGAAGTGATAACAATTCCAAGCACTCCTTTCCCTCAGAAGCTGGCTCGGAATAAAGGCAGGGCTGCAGGAAGAGCTGAGGTGTGTCAGCCCCTCCAGTGTCACACAGCAGAAACGAGGCCTCGTTCCTGCTGGACTTTAAGCATGGCCTATCTGATTTGTGAGCCAGGGGGAGCCCAGATAAGAGTGGCTGGCACAGGACATCCTCTGCCTCCAGCCAGCGGGTGGGAACCAGCCCCAGCTGTTGTTCCACACCCCAGCTGAAGGGACTCGAGCAGTTCCAGCCCCTTTGAACTCATCCAGGATTGCTGAATAAAGTTCAAAAGTCAAATTGCTGATTAAGGTCTGGGAATACACAACTGCCTATCCTATTGTGCTCAGATTTAATAATCTTTTTATTATCCTTGAAGAGAGATAATTACTTCCATGGTTAATAGAATGAGTAAGACCTGATTTAAGAGAAGCAATTCCATTGGAACTGTCAGTGCTGTGACTGCTTTGATACATTGGTGACATCAACAATGGACTTGAAGCAGACAAATCAAGGATTTACAAGATGATCCCGTACTAAATCATAAGTTGTGACAAACAACAGCTGGAATGGGACTGCACCAAAATACAGCTCCACGCCCTGCTGAGCTGCTCCTCCAAGAGCTGCTTTTTGTACCAACACACACAGATTTGGAGGTTTGGTGCTCTAGGGATGAAGTCAGAATGCAGAACTGCTCCTCCCGGCCCAGGTCCCTTCCTCCAGCCCAGGTCCCTCCCTCCAGCCCTCACTGCTCAGGACATGGATTTGTGTCAAACAATGAGGGAGCTTTGATCTCTGAGGTTTTGTGGTGGCTCTGAGCAAAGAACTCTGCCCTGGTGCTGGGATTTATCCCTGGGCTCAAAGCAGCTCCTGGGGAGCACAAGGCCCTGCCCAAGCAGCACCAGAACAGTTCTGTGTCCGCAGACAATTCAGTGTAAATCCCTCAGCTCAGGAAGCTCCACACAGGACTCCCAGGCAAATTGCCAAAGTCACAGAAGTGGAAAAATTTAATAATCCAGCCCTGAGTTTCTATAAACTTTGAACTGTTGCACACACACACCTGCCATTGTCCCAGCTGTTGACACAACAAACACATCTTTCTGTAGAATGAACTACAGAGACTGACCTGTGACTCACTTCAGCCTCACACTCTCTGCTGGGGACTCACTTCCATTTCAATTACACAGTCCAATTAAACTTTTCACGGAGTTAGATAGAATTACTGCAGCAAGTCCCTTACCTAGACCCTGTGTCTGTCACTTCAGGAAGGTGGCCTGGATCAAGAAGCCAAAATTCAGCATGAGCAGATCCAGAATAAAAGGAGCAAGTGAGATCCAAGCAGCTCATCCAGGCACCTGCACGGTCATTTCTGAACTACAAATAAAAGGATTTAAAAACAGAGAGGTTAACCAAGAAGCTGGAGTGGGGGAGGGATCAGACAAGTTTGGGTTTGGATGACGGGAGCTCAATTAGAGGATCAGGAGTGAATTCAGTGGTGTCAGTGAACAGCAGAGACACAAATGGAAATGAGCCCAGCAGAGATTCTGTGCTAAAAAGGATCTGTGCAACAGCACTGAGAGAGCAGAAACAGGGACAGGGACAGCTCAGGAGAGAAGGATGTGTTAGCCCTTGACTGGTATTTAAATGAAATGTTAGTATTTGAATGGGTAAGTAGGAAGGAATTAAAATACTAAGATAAACACAATTTATATTCTTATTAAAGAGTGTATATAATTGCTCTTTTTAAGCCTAAACCATTCTTTATGGATTGATGAAGAAAAAGAGACAGAGGGAGCACCAACAATAGAAACTCCAAGGGAGACACAAAGGTGGGTGGGGGGAAGGTCTGGCCCATCCAAAACCAGCAGTGAGGACCTTTATCAGTCCTGGAGGCAGGAGATGGAAATAGGTGTGAGGGAAGATAAGCAGTGACTCAGGTCCTGAATGTATTTAAAGAACTTCTATTAGTGGTAAGATTAAAAGGCATTCAGAGGTCACCAAACCTGGGTGGAAGCAAGATAGGGATGATGAAGGAGGAGACATTAACCCTCGGGAACTGCACCCCTGAGGGCTCTGCCCAGGAACATCCAGGGAAAATCCAACTGAACGAGGATCAGCACGTCCCAAGTTCAGGTCTGTGGCTCCATAAGCACCAAATTCACTCAGATGTACTTTTAAAAATGCCTTTGTCCAGAAGCTTCTTGGAATTTATTACACACGTTTTAGTAACAGGTGATATTCAATGCTCCAGCTGTTGGAGGAGGTTTACAAGCACTTGAGCATACAATGGTATTTATGTTAAGAAATAAAAGATTCAGCATACAGGGAAGTGCAGAAGGAGCTACTTAAAAACATCCCCTTGCAGCCAGGATCTAGAGCAGCCCTGCTCAGTTTAAACCCTGCACAATGGCAAGGAAAGGCTCACCAAATATCCACACTTCACTGTGCACGTCACATCCACCTCAGCTGCAGGACTAAAAGAATTCCAAAGCATCTTCCATTCCTCCTTCCAGAGGAACCTCAGACTTCAGAACTGATCTGATTTCAGAAACACAGCTTGAGTTTTTAAAAGAATTCTACAGTAGCAATGCAGGAAGTTTCCAGTACGATTAAATGGGGGTTGGATGACTTGTGAGGTCCCTTCCAACCCA
Source organism: Ptilonorhynchus violaceus (assembly GCA_013397565.1). NCBI lineage: Eukaryota > Metazoa > Chordata > Aves > Passeriformes > Ptilonorhynchidae > Ptilonorhynchus > Ptilonorhynchus violaceus. The sequence goes on along the minus strand of VZRJ01008172.1, from coordinate 915,751 downwards.
ACCCATTCTGTGATTCTGGACAGGCAGGGAGCCCCCAGGACTCCTCAGATGGTTGTTCACACCACTACAGCTCCTTCTCTAAGTTAATCAAACCTGCTGTTCATTTTTTGCAGAACCTTGAAACATTTTCCTTGCTCTGACCAACAATTCTCACAGCAATATTCGGTTTTAAGCTTCTCCCTCCTCTCAGAGCACTGACCATGTAGGGCTGTTTGACTCCTGCTTTGCAAGAACACAACTGAGCATCACTAATTAAAGGGCTCTTCCTGCTCCCCCAGGCCAGTTAAAAGCCTCAATTTTTCCAGAGCCAGGACACTGGATCAAACACTTTCTCATCTCTGAGCAGTGATTAACCCCGTACAAAACAAAGCTGATTAGCAAATGTAAACGTCCAGATAAAAATATCCAACATTTGTTTAAATTTAGAAATTTATTTTGTTTAATCCACAAGCTTTATATAGCTTTAGTTAAAAAAACAAAAACAAAGAACAGTGAAAACATGACAATACCCAAAGTTCAGGTTCCTCTAACTTTCAAAGAACACAGCTCTGAAAGTTGCTCAGACCACCCCGAAGAACCGTAACGAGACAAGATTTATGAATGGGGCAACGACAGCTCACAAACAAAATTTATGGAACTGAAGGAATTATTTTTTTTTTCTGGGATTGCTGATCATGGAAACTGCCCTTTAAAAAAAGAACATAAAAATACAAATGAAATTCCAGTGTTCCAAATCAAACATGTTACATCAATATAAACCCACAGTGTCCTGGTAAACAACATGCTTTCATTTATGTACCACTCTAAATTGCTATTCTTGATTGGCTTTAATGGAGACTATACAGGCAACAGTAGAAAGCATTAAAATAGAGATGGACTTCCTTGGAATTCTGCAGTGGTTTTACTCCTGGGCAAGCTTACAAACCACAGAGGTTAGTAGCATCATGTCAGTGAATACAAAAGAAGTCAAATGAGACCCTCACAAATTCTGCTCAAGGCTCTGTTGGATTTCAAAGAAACGAGGGAATTGACGGTCATGTTTCAAACCTCCAAAACAAATTCCTACTGCTTCTAAAAAGTCTCACTCTAAATGAAATTATGCTGACTGTCAATGAAAGAATGTCACTAGTACACTGTGGACACCTTTTGTAATGTAAATCCATGCCCTTTGTACATGGTGAACCTCAACCTAGCAATTATTACAACAAATGTTATATTCTAAAGCTCAAACACATTTAGCAATTTGAAATTGAATTCTGAGTACAAACCAAATAAAATGTACATTATATCAAAGGGTTGGCCTAGGAGGGGGGGGACACCTGCGCCTTCCTCATGGACCTCAGGGCCTTCTCTCGCAGGTGCTTTTCTAGGTCATCCAGGTTGTCCTCAGGTTCACTTTCCGTCTCCTTCAAACAAAGACAAAGAGCTGCTTCAAACACCCCAACCAAGACAGGCTGAGCCCTCCCAACACCCAAACCCCCACGTGGAATTGGACACACAAAGTCACACTTTGAAACTGGGGCTGTCAAACACCCAGAGTGCAGTGCACACCCACCTCCAGCTGTGTTCTCACACTGGGCCCTTACAAGGTCAAGCACAGGTCCCCAGTTCCTACCTTTTTGGGTTCTGTCTCTGCTTCCTGGTCTTCCTGTGTTGAGGTGGTGTCTGCTGCAGCCACGGCAGCAGCTGCTGCAGCCGCCGCCGCCTTCTCCTTCTTATGCTTTTTGTGTTTCTTGTGCTTTTTATCCTTTTTATGCTTCTTATCCTTCTTTTTCTTCTTCTTCTTGCCACCACCTTCTTGATCTGAATTCTGTAATGAATAATTCAAGAGACGTTACAACACATCTTTAAGGCTTTAGAAGGCTTCAAAATTCCTTGGCAAAGAATGGAATTGTCCCTGGGAAACACCTCAGAAGAGGTAAGGATACAAAACAATCTGTTCTCTTCCCACTAGGAATACTCTGAGTTTCCACATAAGACTACTAAGCATAAATAAGCCCAACCTCACTTTGCAGAGCATGAAACTTATGTACGCTCATGAAATGGGACTTTTTTTCCCAAAAGTCAGATTTTCTACACGATAGCACTTTTTTTCCAGATGTTAAGTTTGAAAATCCAATGTTACAAATTGTTTTTAGTTTTTAACTATGAAAAATGACCCCAAGCAGTTTTCCCCCCGTGAATAACCTTGGAGCTGATCAGCAGCTCAGCCTGCCTGACAAACAACTTGCCCTATAACCCAAAGCAGTGTTGCTTTATGAGCAATACCCTGGCAGGCGATGGGCTCTGAGTTGGGCTCTTGGCCTTTTTTGCAGGTGACCAGTTTGCAGAAGGAGAGCGAGACCGGGCAGGAGATGCAGGTCCTTGGTGTTTCTTGGGAGCTGTCTCAGGTGACCCCGACGCAGATCGGGACGAGGACACGCGCCGGGGGCTGGGGGTGGAAGCCCTGAGGAACAGGAGAGTCACAGTCAGAGGTGAGACACAAAACAAGGCAAAATTAACTAAAGAGCCAAATGAACCCATGTGCTTGAACTTGGTCACGCTGCCACTTCAAAGTTTTAAATTGATTTTTAAAAATTAATAGATTAATTGCTTTGCTGATGTGTTAAAAAAGGCAAAACAATCCAACAGAACTGCGGATCCATAATGCAGAGGGATAATGCAGCCTAAAAGGCTGTTAAACAACCCTGCTGCTGCTCAGAACTGGTTGCTGCCTTTCTGGCATCACTAAGTTATAACCACATTAACAGTCAAGAGAACAGCAATGCTTTTTATCATCTAATGAAAAGTGCAAGGCTTTCCATTTACATACATTTTCTTTCTGAAAAAATTAGGAAGCCAGCACCACACTTTTCACTATCTGCTTATAAAAGCAGCATCTGAAGACAAAAATTTAGAATTTTAGCAGTTTATCTTGAATGACCACTTATGAAATTATTTCTGAGATCATGAGAACTGTGGGTTCCCTTTCACATTTAGGTTTAAAGAGAAAGTCCATTTCTCTTTACAGCCAGCAATTAAAGGTTGCCAAGAGCAACTGCGGCTGCCCCATCCCTGGAAGTGTCCAAGGACAGGCTGGATGGGGCTTGGAGCACGCTGGGATGAGGAAGGGGTGAGATGGGATGAGCTTTAAGGTCCCTTCCCACCCAAACCATTCTGAGATTCTGTGATTCCTTAGCTACTTTCACAGCAATACAACTAACCAACCACCCCTCATCAAACCAAACCCAGCCAAGGTGGGTGTTTTTACTTTGTTTTCTTGGGTTCTGGTGTTCTGGACACCCTCCTGATGGGCCTGGTGCTGGGGGAGGGTGACTGTCTCCTCTGCGGCGATGCCGACGCTCCCCGGCGCGGCGGCGGAGGGCTGGCAGAGGGGTGGGAAGCTCGAGGCCGTGGTGAAGGTGAATGCCTTTTGTTTTGGGGTGGAGAACGCGTTTCCCTGTTGGATCTGCTGGGAGGAGACCCCTTCCTGTGCTTGGAAGATATGGAAGGGGAGCGCCGTTTAGCAGTAGGGGAGCTCCTCTGTTTTGGTGGTGGGGAGTGGGAGACTCTGCGCTTGGATTGTGGGGAAGGGGAGGCCCTTCTCTTGGGAGGGGGAGGAGGAGAAGCTGTTCTTCTCTTGGGAGGGGGAGATGGGGAATATCGCCTCTGGATCGGGGGGGAGTATCTCCGTGGAGAAGGAGAACGTCTGCGAGGGGGTGGTGATGGAGACCTGCAAAGAGAGCAAAGGTTCAGGTGCCATCCAGGCATGGGGATCAGTCAGCAGTGCCCTGCAGCTCACCCAGAGAGGGGGAAAAAGTACTCTAGAGTTCTTTAAACCTCTAAAAATTTAAACTAAAATTCTTTAGAAGTTCTAAGAATTTAAAATAAAACTCTTTAAAAGTTGTTGCCCACAAAGGTTTTGGTTGCCCCATCCCTGGAAGTGTTCAAGGCCAGGTTGGAGCAACCTGGTCTAGTGGAAGGTGTCCCTGCTCATGTCAGGGGGTGAAACGGGATGGGCTTTAAGGTCCCTCCAACCCAAATCATCCCATGGTTCTGTGATTCTCTGATTCAGGATTTGCTGCAGCAACCCGAGGACAGCCACGCCACGCCCCCACCACACCCAACCTCACCAGCACAACCACAGCCCCCTCAGCTTCCCAGGCAAGGAACTGGGATCAGGGCACATTTCCCATGCCCGGTGGAAGTCCCCAAGGCCAGAGCAGGCAGGAGGAAGCCCAANGAGGGGCTCCTCCTCCTCCTGCTGCAGGAAAACAGGGATTTATCAGAAAACTTCCCACTGAGCCACAGGATTCTTTGTGTTCCGCTTTCACTGCACAAAATCAGCTCGTTCATGCACTTTAAAATGAAATTCTACTGGGAGCACCGATGGAAAAAAATGGACTTTAGTCCTTCTGAAGAGCGAGACAGGAAGTGTTTGACTGAGACACTGAGCCCAACACAGCAGCCAGGAGACAATTCCACGTCTGCACAACCTGATCCATCTGCACAACCTGATCCATCACCACCTTGCAGCCAGAGAAAGACCAAATGGTTGGAATAAGGGACGGATCGTGTGCTGATTTTGCCTGGGGTGGAGTTAATTTTCTTCACAGTGTGAAACTGTGCTCCTGGAGACAGCTTTTATCGATGGATCTGAAATCCAAAATTATTTATTTTTTGAAATGCCAGAGTGGTTGCTGAACTGCAGCTATCCGGATTAAAATTGTTCACCAAATGAGCCATTTTCTGCTGTGCAGGGTTTACAACAGACTTCTGGAAGAGGGAATTTTAATCCAACACATACTTGCCTAGAATTTTAAAGGAGAGGAATACTGTTAAAGCAAAATATTCCATTTTCAGAAAAAGCAATTAAGATAAAATGACTGGGTAAGCGAAAAAATGAAAGCAATTAAAAAGCAAAGCAGCTCATTTACATAAACTGAGATTTGATTTCATATAGGCTGGGTATTGTTCTCTAAGGCAATGAGACACTTTTATAGATAAGAGTTTGCTCCAAAATACAATGTTCTTTTATGATCCAAAATACCCCCAGCCTTCAAATGTACTAATTGTCCTAATTAAATGCGTATTTATGCAATAGGCAGTAGGTGAATTCAGTGTGTTGCAAAACAAGATCACAGTCTTTGAATTCTAACCTGTTTTACATAGAATTGTTTGACAAGATCCATAATTAGGATGGTCTACATTTGTGAAGTAGTCATCCTTATCTCCTACATCATGATGTATGCTCTGAGTATCTGCTAGCTAAGGCTTAATTAGAGCTTGCTCAAGGGTCATTACATGCAATTAATAAATCCATCAAGCATCCAGCTTCCTGCACCTTTTCTGTATTCCCAGATCAACACAGAGAAACAATGTCACAAATAAAAAAGTCACTACTATTTTACTTAGTGTCTACTACTAGTAGTTCCAAATATCTCATGAATTGAGGAATGAGACTTCTGAAAACTCCAATTATCTGTGACCCAGAAGATCAAGACCTTAATTGCTTGGTGCAAGCATCCAGGAGGGTTTGAGTCACTGGCAGCAGGAATCCAACACTGCTGCCCCAGTCTTCAAACCTGGAGTTTGGGGTGAGGAGCTCCTGAGGAACACAAGTGTTGAGCTGTTTTCAGGCATCAGTAAGAGGCAATAACATCATTGTTGGTGTCACAAGCTGATGTGAATTAACAAGGAGTGAGCAGTGAAGGACACAGAGCAGGTGTTCTTTCTTTTTTTCTAGGCCAGTGAAATGGTTCCAGCTCCAACACACGAAGGAGCATATCAGGCTGAATTTCCCTCACTATGAGTGTGCAAGTTTAAAGGACAAAGGATGGCAAACACTTATCCATGACAAAATAAATGACAGCCTGTTTAAAAGATGAATTTCTAACCAACCTTTTCATCACTGGTGATTGCCACCTCTTTTCCATCTGCATCCTGAGAGCAGTGGAGGGAAAACAAAACAAAACAGATCTATCTGCCACTTATCTGAGGCAAAAATGAACACGTTCAAAGAAAGGTCAGAGCAATTTATACCGAATGAGTGTAACGGGAAGGAAATCTTGAAACAAGACTGGGCAAAGTGGACATGACTTGATGTGTATTTGCTGAGTTGCAGAGCAGATAAACAACATGCAATATCAGGAAGGGCTGAGGGAAGGGTCAAGCAGAGTTACCGAGGGGAGGACTCCTTCTGGCGCTTGCGAGGGGACGGGGAGCGGCTGCGCGAGTGCGAGTGGCGGCGGCGCCTGCCCACCTCCCCGTTCTTCACGTTGGATCTCTTGGGTCTCTCCTCTTCTGAGGAAGATGAAGAACCAGAATCTGCAAATGTAGAAGAATCACTCTCTGGCAAACGATCCTCGTCACACTGATCAGTCACTGACAGGGTTACGCTGCAGTTCGAACCAACCTCCCCTCCTGCAAACCAAGAAGCCACTGCTCTTTAAAATTAAAAATGTTGGTTGGAGCCAAGTGATAAATAAATCCATCAGAGCTGGGTAAAAATATCTGCAGCAACCCAACTGTCCCCATAAAATTTGGCTAGACAGGCAATCTAAAAGGTGAACTGCAGTCACTTTTTGAAACATTATGTGGACAAAAAAACCCAGGCCCAGGTGAATTTACTGATCTCAAACAAAAGAGTCCAAAATAAGGACAGATGAAGTAATCCATAGCACACGATATTTGTGTGTGATGTCAAGAGTTTAAAAGTGCAACTTTTAAAGATGCAAACCCATTACCAAAACATATATAATAACTTTTAAAAGTTATACTTTTATTCTTCCTGAGCAATAATTAAAGTGACTTCATTATGAGTGGCAAATCTGTAATTAAGTTTACAATAGCACTGCAGAGCACACAGCAAATAGTTTTAATCTGTATTTGAACTTAACCTTAACTAGTTTCAGCAAAAGTAAACTACCATCCAGTTCTAGGGAATTTCTGTCCTCCATACCAGATGAAGACTGTTGATTTTGCCTCCTGTACTGGCGCCTCTGTTGGACAGAATCTGCTGCAGCCATTTTGCCTCCTTTGTCTTCTTCTGAAAGGACACACATGGACAGGATACTTAAACCAAGGATACAAATTTGCCTTATTCAGGTGGAAGAAAAGTCATGGGCAGCAGATCATCAAGCCTGGGGTTTTCCCCACTCAAATCTTAAGATAACATTAAGGCTGGAATACACTTTGGTTGAGCTTTTTTTGCAAGAAATCTTGGATACAATGAAGCATGATTATCTTTAGACTTCTGAAAACTCTTGCTTTCAATGCCTGACTACCAGGAGGGTTCAGCACTTTGCTGATGACTTGACTATCAAGTATTTTTGACTAAAAACCCCACCCAGGAGCAGAGCTGAGAAGCGAGAGCCATACCTGATTCCGACAGTTCTGCCTTCCTGGGCTTGGGTGCTGGCGAAGGAGATTCTCTTTTCTCAGTACTCTTATGTTTGGGTGCTACAAGACAGAACCAAATAGCTCAGCTGCAACTCGTGACATTCCTTCCTGCCCATGTACACACGGTCCTTGAGGAACCAAAACCCGAAAGGGCACACCAACCCCGGCGGATTCCCTCACCTGAAGCCCTGCTGGGCGAGACGGAGCCGCGGCTCTTCCTGGCGCGGTTGNGTCTCTTGGGAGGCTTCTTTGGTGGAGAGCGGGAGCGCGACGACGACGAGGAAGAGCTGCTGCCGGATAACGAGGCCGAGGATCGTCTTCTCCTGCAAATCAAAGCCCGCGTGAGATCCCGCCCGGCCACGTCGCGGAACATCTCAGCACAAAGAACAAAGAACTGCAGTTGTTTGCAAGCACAGACATCGAGCCACAGACAACAGCACTTCCAAAACATGGTGGACAGCCTTCAACACTTGGTTTGGAGAAGAGGAGGATAACAACCAATCTTTCACAGTTATTCTTAAACTACATAGTGAGCTAAAAATTGTTAGTGTCACCTTCACTGGCTTTCTGTCAATCTACAGGCTACAGCTAAGCTTTTACCCTGGAAACAATTAGTTTCGGTTGGGCTCTCTGACTTCTGGGTGGTTAAGAGAATTCTCTGTGTTAGCACATGTGACTTAATGCTCTTCAGAGCAGATCCAGGTAAGAGTTTAGTGTGCAAGTACACTAAAATGTTTTACACCAGGAGGTGAAAATTTCACACAACTTAACAACTTAACAATTCAGAATCAAATCTATCCATCCTTATGTTTTAGTCTTTCATCTTTACTTTGCAATTTTAAAAGGTAGGGCCTCAGAATTCTGCGGCAAAATTTGTGGCAAGTTCTGTTGCAATTGTGTACCTGCAGAATCCACCTTTGGCTGCAGAATTCCTGAGAACCTGGAAAAAAGAAACCCTACCTTGAGTGAGATAAACATTTTCTGAAAGGGAGCTCTTGTACATCTTGCAACAAACATGTTTGGTACTTTTCACAGTTTTCCCAGTAACTGTGTGAAATGAACATATTGATAAACTCAAGAAATAGTCATCACCTTGTCACAAAAAGGAAGAAGTGTTCCTCAAAAAGAACTGCTGTACACAAGAAACATCACTTTGATTCTCGTCCTATGAAGAGGATAAGAATCTGTTCTCTCCCCATGAAGACAAACGTCTATTTTGCCATTGCCATAAGCACATAATTTACTTTGCAAGGCAATTAAGAACTTTGCCTCTAGAACAATTCTCATGCTGTGAAAAATGTAACTTTCACCACCAAAGGGCAAACCTTGAAGAATTTTAAGTAAGAGAACATGAAGAAGAAACATATTTCAAGTCCAAACTTAATTTTACATGATAGAAATATAAGTCATAACTAAAAATTCCCAACAAGTAAAATTCAATTACTTGTTCTCACTTTCTTCCCCAGGCAGAAAAAAAAAGTACTAAGACTTAAGCAAAAGAAGTCCTAAGAGATGTTATGTCAATCTGTGCTGCGAGCTACCCAGAGCCATCTGAAGAAGTAACAGCTCCGAAATTGCCATTTTCAAAAACGTGGATTTCTCATCACTTTTCTAACTCAGAAGAAATCACTTCCCAGCTACAATTGTGTTCCCCCACAACGCTTCAGCAATGTGACACCGCAGCTTTTCCATCACTCTAATCACACACCTGGCAGCACTAAGGTGAGATGAATGAGGGAATTCTGCTAACACAACTACTGTTCCCTTCAACTTTCCAAGTTTAGCACTTCCAGCTGTCTCAAAAAGCAAAAATCTTACCGCCTCACAGGGGATCTGCTCCTTCTGTGCCTGGGTGGGGGAGGCATTCTCCGGGGCGGGCTCCTCCTGCGCGGGGACGGCCGTCGGCGGGGGCTCGGTCGCCTTCTAGGGGAGTAAGACCTGTCACAATCAGAAATTCCAATGAAAAGCAACTATCTAATGCTAATATTTGAGGAAATTTATCCTCAGGGCACTGAGTGTAGAGTTGCTTTTCTCCAAGTGCATATTAGGGCAGTATTTGGGTTAGGATGTGGAGTGTACATTCACACACAATCAGCGCTTTGAAGTTTAACAACGTCTCTCTATTAAGTAGTAAAATAATAAACAAAAAAAAGGAGAAACCCCCGGTATTTTACAACATTTTCAGCATCAAACTACTCTCCTACAGAAAGACTACATAATCCCATTATCTAACAAATGCCATGTTCACCATTAAGTAGCCCAATTCCTTCTCCAGTCACTGTTGGTTACTGTGAGCATCTTCTCATGAAATGATAGAAAGAAACCACTCCCAAACACGTTTATGCATCAACTGCATCTTTCTCATTTGGACAAAATCATCCACAGCTCAACACCTCTAAAAACATCACTAACCAAGAACATTCAGTGGCACCTTCAGCAGAAAATATCCCTTCTCAACCTTCACAATCCAAACTTGAAGCCCTACCTTGACCGTGATCTATGGCGCCTTCTGGGTCGAGAATGAGACGGAGAACGGGATCGGGATCTTGACCTGGACTTGGACCGAGTTGGGGATCTCTGGCGAGTCTTCTCCTTCTCCTTCTCTCTATCCTTC
>VZRJ01008172.1:898257-900757 GCA_013397565.1 Ptilonorhynchus violaceus | reverse complement strand
TGCTGAAAAATTGACTTCTTTAAAAGCTGTATGTTCCACAAAAGCCTCCTGGTGATATTTATTACTTTAACCAGATCATTTATATCACTGCTCTATCTGATGCTTAAGAGGATATTCCAAATATCCTTCACTATGGTTTTACGGACAACATTCCTCACATTCCTCTACGTTCCACCTGATACCAAATTAGTCCATTGAAAATTCCCTTACTCCCTATTTCCTCCCATTCCACTTACCTTCTTTTCTAAGCATTCTGCAAATTTCAACTGCTTCAACAGCTTCTTCTGCTTGTTGCTGAAGCGATTGTCCTGCTCTGCGCTGGTTCCCTGGGGCACAGCAAACAACAGTTTCAGCCTGTAGGGCATTCAACCACCTCCAAGTATTATTTTCCCACATATCCGCACAGTAAAACCAATCCCTAAAATCTTTTTTTAATTACTTATTCCAGGCAAAATAAGCCTTTCCAGGTGCCTTTCCATTTTAGTCAACAACTGCTAAGGATTTTGGGGTGAGCAGCTTCTGAACCCCAGAGTGACACCTCAATCATAACCCCCCTGGCACCGCCCACAAAGTCAAGTATTAACAGCATCAAACCGCCAGGAAAAGGGTTTCTGCTGGAATGCATGAATCCCTCAAGAGGAATAGTGTTTTTCCTCTGCCCAGGAACTAAAATGTCCTGTTTGCTTACAGTGACACCTCTGAAACCTCCAGGCAATTTCAGAAACAAACCAGTCCCAGGGAGCCGGGAAAGTACAAAGAATACATTTTATTGATCCTACTCTGTTTAAAGTTCACCAACTTGTTCCACTTTCATGGACAGAAACTACAGGTTAATTCATTTGGAAGGGAAAGGCCTGGAAGTCCAATTCTGGAAAATTTACTGGTAGGGAAGTAAACAGAATCAGGCAGGAATTAGAGGATATGCAGGGCTGAATCCAAATCCTGATGGGCTGCTCATGATTGAGAACAAACCCACAGTTTGGGAAGTTTATTCTGGAAACCAAAGTGACTGATGGGAAACAGGGAATTTAATACATGTAATTCTCTCTGCCTGGAAGAAGGGTTCAGTACAAGCAAGAATATAAACTGTCAAGGAATTAAATGATAATATATAAGAAAAACCCTCAAATTCTAAGTTCACTTTGGTCAGAAAACACCTGGAATTAGCAACATAACACGTTGCAAAGTCACGTTATTGAAAGAGAACAATCTCCTGACATTCCCACTTGCTGTTCCAGAACATGGGAATCCTAAAGTCTGATTGTGGCACAGGCAATTACCAGGATTAAAACTCTTTATAATATTTGCAGTCTGCTGTGTGGTTTACAACAAACACAATACTTGCCAGTTCACTCGACAATTTAATGTTCTTTTTGGGATTTTTTAGTTTTTTCACAACCCAGAAGGAAATGGAAAGGAAGTTTCTTATATAACACGTGGCAAGCAGCAAAAGGGAACCAAACAGCACAGAGCACAGGGCTACAGGTATCTACAGACAGACCAAATAATTTGCACTGAAAGTTCACAGACATGTGAAGAACTGAAAGAATTAATAGAAGCTTTCTTGATATGGTGAGTCCAAACTGCTGCTCTGCTGCACTTCTGTCATCTCACATTTGTTTCCTCCTGAACCCAGAATAAAACCAGACCACTGTTCACAGCCCCATTTCAGTGCCATGCTGCTTTTGTTTTTATAAAATGTCACCTTCCACAGGTCAGTTTAACAGAATATTAGATTTCCAATTCAGTGTTTTCAGCGCCAGTAATCCTGCTGGCAATCACAACTATTTCATTTATAAACCTTTCAATAACTGCATTAGAACAAGTGTAGATTGAACTTGAAATCATTTTTTTCACGTTGTCCATGAACACAAAATTGAACTAAGGGAAGTGTTTAAAAGCATCCTAGCTGCAGGAAAAAAAATAATAAGGGCTGAACAAATGAATGAACCTCGAAAATTTAAATTGGCTCTCAAAATTATCATGGAAGCACCAAAAATAAGGTCATTCCAATTAACAGAAGAAAAAGCTGAAAAGAAATAGACCCCGGGTAGGTTTAACGGTCTCTGCAGAAAACGCAGCACAGCTGTTAGAATAGAGAAAAAAACTCAGAGATTAAAAATACAATAGTAACGTAAAAATACAGCACAACTTCTTTTTGCTATGAATACACCTAATAAGCTTTACAAAATCTCTCTAAAAAAAGGGCAGGGTTGTTTATTCGCTTTGAACTGGGCACTAAACAACGTGGACAGCGTAAAATCGGGCTCGCCTCGCAGAACCCCGCGGCCCCTTCTCCCCCCCCCGCAGCTCGGGGGTCGCAGCGGTGACACGACCCCGCGTGGGTCGGGATCTCCGGAGGCCGAGGCCGCTCAGGGCCCAGCGCGGGGCCTGGCCGGGGAGCGCAGCCCCGGAAGCGGTCACGGAGGTTCCCCCCGCGGCGAGCCCGGCCCTGAGGCGCTCGATCCCGTCCCGCCGCCCTCCCGCTCCCGGCCGGGCC